>ML097915.1:0-11146 GCA_003697995.1 Taxidea taxus jeffersonii
GAGGCCTTCGGTTCTCACGGTTCTCACGCACTTTTCTTTCTTAGACACCACACACAGGAAGTCACCAGATGCTTTGCAATCACAAACCTCAAGCACTCAACTTCCTCCAGACCCGTCGGGCGGGCTGTGTGTGCCCTGCGGTGACCCTCAGTCCTCACGTGCTGGGTGGTCAGGGGACATGCATGGAGCCGGCCGCAGCCACACCACGCTGAGGACTCCTGCCAAGGACCCCAGGGCGTGACCGCACTTCCCATCCGCAGGGAGCCCTGTGCGCCCCAGCACCAATCAGGAGTCTCCAGGGAAGCCCGAGTGACTCTCTCCGCGCCACAGGCCACAACACAGTGCGCCAGGGACTGGCCACCACCCCCGCACGCCAGGGCAAGAGGGCGCCTGCTCCTATGCCCAGGCGCTTCACACCGCGACCCCTGACCTTGCCTGCGCCAAAGGCCCTTCCCCGCAGAGCCCACAGTAAGCGCGAGGTGCCGCTCCGCTTGGCTCCTGCTCACAGGCTCCCCGGCGCCGTGCAGCGAGGCGGCCCTTCCACGGAGGGGCACCCAAGCGAGGTGACTTGCCGAAGGTCACACAGGCTACAAAATGGCAGAGCCTCCACGTGGACACGAATCCCTGGGGTCCTTGCTCAGAACTGCCCCCAGGCAGCCTCTGCACCACCTGGGTCGCCCCTGCTTCTGCCTCCCTTTCCTGGGACCTGGCACGTAGAAGGGCTGAAGTGAAGGGCTCTGGCCGCTCTGCCCTGCACACAGCCACCCTCCTCTCGGTCACCCCCAGGTCCCAGGGGGCCCTGGAGAAGAGGGAGCCTTCCCGGTCTCTGAGCTCAGTCAGCTGGAGGTTCGGAGCCCACGCTCCCTCCTGTGCAAAATGACGCCATGGACCAGAGAGTCCCAGGCCCTCTCCAGATCCACCACTCGCCCTCTGACAAGAATGCCTGTCTCGTTAGTCTTATTTTATCGCAGTCCAAGATAAGCACCATGCAAAAACGGTCTACGCAACAGGGAGGAGCAGATTAAAAACAGTTGAAAAGATCAGTAAGTAACAATATACAAAGTCTCTGACAGCTAGAAGTCTAGGCACCCTGTTCCTCCCTACTTTCCTATTTTACAAACTTTAGACAGGGGCAGATATTTCAGTTAAGGAAACGTATCTTAAAAAATAAGAACTTTTCAGGAGGATAAAAACCACCCTGAGAAAGCTAGGGGTCACCCACTACCACACAGCCCATGACTTAGCCTCTGGGTGAGGCATCTCAGCGGCAGAGCCTGCGGCTGAAAACTCGAATTTCAGGTGCTGGCTGCGGTCCCGCTGAGTCATCAGTACGATGACCTCCGGGTAACTGTAAAACAATTATAATTCCTAAAGCTGGAGAACAAACCTACAATCTTACCTCTGATCCCACTGTGCTGACAGAGTTTTGGGGGACCTTGCCTTCTCATATCCCGGGGATCTTTGATCTTTACTGGCTGTTCTGGGAACACACAGCCCTGCTTTGTACCGCTCTGCTGGAGCAGGGCAGTTAGATGTGATTCAGGTACCTGATTTGTCTTCTGGAAGGCTTCCAGGGCGTTCAGCCAGCCGGCCACCGGCCCCTTATCATCGGTCGCACCTCTCCCATACAATCTGCCTGGAACAGCAATCGGCAAACCCAGTTAAGATCCCAAGGAGACAGACAAGAAAGCGTGTTGCTGGTGCACAGCTGACAGCACGTCAGCGCCCCCGTGGGCAGCTGGCCCGAGACCCCCTCTTCCAATCGGAAGCCCCGTTTCCATTCTGTCAGAGTCTCGAGTCCCGCTCCTCCAGTACTGTGAGGCTCTGCCGGAGGACTCTCCGTAATCACTAAGAGCAAGCCAGTGGCTGCTCCCAGCTCCCCTCCCCTCCCCTCCTGCCAGCAGACCCCGCAGTCAGCCAGCGCCCCCGTCCCTGCTGACCCAGGCCAGAGACTGCTGAGACCGCTCCAAGGGGCACCGCCGGCCGCTCTTTCTTTCACGTCTACCCCCCACCAGCTGATGGCAGACAAAGGTAGGCAACCTGGTCATATGCAGGACCCACAACGCGCCATCAGCAAGGGAGAACTAGAAATCTCACGTGACCCCAACTGTGACTCCTAATCTGGTGAGGAGAAGAACAGATTCATTATTTCCTTCTCCATGTTATCGCTTTGAAAACCAAAGGACGCGTTCGCTACTGCTTCTCCATGTCGTTAGTCTCAGGATTCCCCCCTCTGCACACCCACTCCTGGGACCCCTAACAAAGGCCAGTAGGCACTGGCCACCACAAAGGTCACTGGGCCATTGAGCCCAGACCCTGCTCCCCGCCCCGTCATGTGATGCAGAGCTCATCGGGAGGACCAGGCCAGAGGAAGGACAGCACTCGGGCCAAGGCATGCTCAGGGCTCAGTCCCTCTCCGGCCAGTTCTGTAACCGCCAGGCCTCGGACTTGCTCATTCCCAGCAGGTTTTTAGTATTTGGCAGTTTCAGCAAGACCACCCTGAAGCAGTAGGACGCTTCGAGCCACTGCCACCTTGGGAATTTCTATAAACTAAACCCGCTTCTCACAAAAGCTACAGAATTCTCCTAAAAAGCATCCTTGCTCCTGTGACAAGCACTGACTGAAATCACTCCCCCCGACATTCTGAGGCTCTGCCAGACAGAGGTGCCCAAGGCGATGTGCTCCCTCCCTCCCTCCCAGGCCTCCCCTGACAAGGAGGACGCGTGCCGCCAGCTGACCACAAGGAAGCTTATCTGTGGGACGAGGTGTTACCCCAGCTTCATCCGTGCCCCAGACCCTACCGAGGGCCCCCGTCTGTCAGATTCGGGGAGGAGGGAGTGGGAGGCCTCAGAAGGGCAATGGGTGAGCGGTGTGGGTGCAGAAGCCGGGGTTCACCTAGCACAGCCACCAGAGCAGCTCTGAGGAGAGGCAGGTGGGAGGGACACAGGAACCCCGCTGAGTCTCCCGAGAGGGGTCAGGGAAGGACACGTGGCACTGAGGTCCTCACAGAGCAGGGAAGGGAGGGGAGGAGGACTCGCAACTTCAACAAGCAACAGACGAGCTCTCGGTCAGGGAGCTGCAGGGACTGCGGGCCACAGGAGCACGGTGGGGGCGAGGGTGGCCCCCAGGCTTGTGGAGGGCCGTGTGGAGGCGGGAGACAGGGAACACGGAGGAAGGGCAGGCCGCAGAGCAGAGACACAGAATTCCGTTCCAGACAGCGGCAAGGGGAACAGCCGTGGCCGTGCGGGGCTGACGCTCAACGGGGGCCTACGGGGATGTCAGCGACCACGCTGTGATCCGACCGTGGCGCGGAACCGAGTCCCCTCAGTGATGTTGCCGCAAGTGACAAGTTCCCTCGATTGCACACAGCAACGGACACAGCTGACACTGAGCCAGGGAAAGGTCTGGACGGAAACCAGCGCATCCAGTTATAAGGACTTTGATTACAGACAGCCCGGACTTAGCCCAAGGGGGCGACACGCAAGTGAAGGGGCTTCCTCATCTGGCCAAAGACCGTTGGGTACAGATACGTGGAGATTCGGGAATGAAGGCAGGAAGAGGCTCCATACCAGGGGGGTCAGGAAGAAGGGAGGGCAGCCTGAAGGGGGTCCTAGGCAGTCTCAAGTGCCCATGGGTGTGTGGCCCAGGCAGGGCTCGGGGACCATTCCCGAGTGATCATTACGTGCCCAGCCAGCGCATTCTGTCAGGTAGAGCAGGAAGGCTTCTCCAGAGGAGAGCATCCCTTACCGTCGCGTTCCACCAAAGTGAAGGGCTCGCTGTCCCAGCCATCCTCCAGGGCTGCCGGCTGCACGTCCAGGTGTCCGTAAATACACACGGTTTTCTTTTGCGGGTTGGAGCCCAGCTTGCCGAGTAAAATGGGAGGGAGTGGAATCTCAGAGCCATCGGGGAGCTAAGTGTCGAGAAGGAAACAATCGAGGACAGCCTTTGTTTAAAAAAATTGGGTGCTTACAGTAGACATTATTAAAGTACCTGGAGCATTTTATGGGTTCTTATCCATCAGCCTGTATCGTAGAGTTCAAGAACACAGTGTTCCGCTGCGTTGGTAATGGACAAGACATTCCTTCCCCATAATCCAGAGCACTTAGACTGTATAATGCGCCCAACGGACCCGAGTCCATCCTCTACACTTGGTTCACTTCTTCCCTCACCCCACTGCTTGCTCACAAGCCGTGACTGTCCCATTTCCTGAGCGCTTCTGTCTGGAGGGCAGGCCCCCGGCTACAGGGTCCCCCACATGTCCTGGCCGCGCGCCCTTTCCATCCTCCTGCCTGGGCAGCAGCCAGGCCCAACCTGACGTTACCTGCAGCAGCCTAGGCAGTGGGCCCGATACCAGAGAGCCCGCCAGCAGCCTTCCCCACCGTCCATGCCTGCCTGCAAGCCTTGCCCACCAGGGGCCCGGGCTCTGAGGTCTGTCACTGAGACCTGAGCTCCAAATGTCACTGTGCCCCCAGGAGCCTGGAGATGACCCGGCTTCTGCCCGTACCCGTGATGACACCCGACTCCACCTCCACACCTGCCCGAAGTCATCACGGCTTCCTCAAACACGGACCACTGCTGCGACATGAAGCTCCAAAGGCTGTCACCTCACACTACAAGGACCTTTACAGAACTTTTCTAACAGTGACGATATCAGTCAATTCCTTGAGAAGAATAGGTCTTAGTAATTCGGGAGGGCCGCAGTCATTTATCTTTTGTGTAAGGCTCTTTCTGAAGAAATGCACTGCCCTGTCAGTTGTTAAAGAGAATAAATCTATTGTAATGAAACAACTCTTGTAAACTGTTCGCCACTTAGATTTTTGTTGTTGATTTTTTACTGTATTAGGAAAACAGGGAAGGGGAGCAAATCAATTATGCTTCTCAAGAAAATATGAAGTGGGGAAAAGTGCCAGGAAGATATAGTATATCTTAGGTCAATTATTACATTTCTGGCCAATTGAAATCTCATACATACAACACTGAATGGGAATCAGGAGACCCATGTTTGAGTCTCCTTCACCATCAACTGATGGTGGGTGCCCAGTGGAGACAGAGCCCACCTGGGCCTCTTTATGAAAAGACCAGATGCCACTGAATGTCCACACACAAAACCAGCGGGCACTTCCGTCACCAGGCAAGAGAAACAAGTAAGCCAAATCCTGTCACCCCCTGTAATTTAAAAGAATGTTACAAACTTGGATAATACATGACATGACACATGCCATTAGCATGGGACTTAAAAATCATCCGAAACTAAAAAAGTGAAATAATATACCATTAGTGAGATGGTTCATTAATGCCAGGAAGAAAATGAACCAATGTCACCCGTCAGAATCCTATAGTAAAATGCAGCTGGGCCCCCAGGCCCAGTAGCTCTTTTTCAGGAACAAGCTCATATGAAAGTGCTGTTTCTACCAGCTGGGATGCAGGAGGCACAGCACAGTGAGTGGGGGTCTTTATCCCTTTTACACCTACACAGACAATGTGCAACTTCCTAGTTTGAATGCACACGGCTTTCTAGGGGGCAATCGCAGTGATTTTCAAAGACTGGCCATGACATTACTTCTTCTTCTTCTTTTTTTTTAAAGTAGGCTCCACACCCAGCATGGAACCCAACTCAGGGCTTGAACTCACAACCCGGAGATCAAGACCTGAGCTGAAATCAAAAGTCAGATGCTTAACCCACTGAGCTGTGGTTCTGTAATTCCCAGAGCACCAGCGCCATACCTTCTGTTTTCCGATATCTACCAGTTCCACTGAGCCACCCAGCTGTTTGATCTCCGCAGCGGCAACTTCCAGCATCCTCCTGATTTCGCCTCTCTTCTCGGGCCACGCAGATACACTCTGGATGGCTACCCATTCTGCGAGTTTCTGTTTGTGGAAAATAAGCAAAAAGGGATTCTGGAGAGGTGCTCCTTTAGGGAAGGAAGGTATTCACAAATTTGCTGCCTGCAACCAGTCCACTTCTAACAGGATGGCTAGATGCTGAAGAAAAGAGTGACCACATTTGTTTTTTGTTTGACATTTAAAAAAACCTGGCTGTATCAAGAACTACAGCATAACAGAAAAATGTCAGATTGTGTGTTTTTAACCACTAAGCATGAGATGAATGTGAAATGTACAAAGTTCCATAAATAAGTTTATAACTGAATCTAACAAAATTACAACTACAACATAGAGAAAATACCCAACATTTTCACAGTCTAAGTTAGTTTGTTATTCATGCTCACCATGGCTAAGTTCTGTTCAGTATAATTGTTACACTGAGAGTCAAGATTTCATCTGAAATGTCTTCCGAGAATAACTTTAAAGCACAGTTCTTTAATGTCAAGAAACAGATTTAATTTATAACATTACCAAATCATTTAAAACAGATGAAATGCAAAAAGAAAGTTAAATTTCTTTAGTCTCTATGTGCCACAAGAAATTGTACATGCAGATTAAATACAAATCTCTCATTAGCTCTACTATTTCTGGAAAAAAATATATTTTTTGTCAAAAGCTAAAAGTATAACTTGCATACTATTACGATGAGGCAGAGGAGACCTCCAGCTAATACGTATACACTTTCTCAGCGAACTCTAAGTATGTAACACAGTACTATTAACTACAGTCACCAGGCTGTTACCGTCAATCCCTAGAACTTACTCATAACTGAAGCCCGGACCCTTTGACTGGCCTCTCCCCTTTTCCCCAGGCCCCAGCAGCCACTATTCTACTTCCTGCTTCTGAACCTTCAAATTTTCAAGATTCCACATATAAGTGAGATCATGTAGTATTTGTCTTACTCTGTCTAGACGGTATTTTTTTTTTAAAGATTTTATTTATTTATTTATTTGTTAGAGAGAGAGAGAGCGAGAGCGAGCACAGGCAGACAGAGTGGCAGGCAGAGGCAGAGGGAGAAGCAGGCTCCCTGCCAAGCAAGGAGCCCGATGTGGGATCATGACCTGAGCCGAAGGCAGCTGCTTAACCAAATGAGCCACCCAGGCGTCCCTAGACGGTATTTTTAATACTTAATTTAAATGGCACAGCTCCTACTAGTTTCTTGAAAGTTCCTCTGAGCCCTGCTGGATTAAACCTAATTTTAATGTTTCCTACAATAAACATTCCCTTACCTTAACGTAGCGATCCTGATTTTGATCGACATATTTAAACAGGGTAGTGAGGGCGGACATCTTTCAACCAGATCGCACACCCTGAAGGCTCCTGGAAGGAAAAACGACCCGTCAGTACTGCCTATGGATGGCCTGACTGAGCGGCAGTCCCGATGCCTCCTATTTAAACTGATAAAGTGCTGCTCCGCCCTCGGGGCCGTCACGAGGACTCCAGGAAGTGAGCAGAGACGCTTAGGGAAGCAGTTAGGATCTCAGTGATCTCCTTCTGTTTTCTCAGAAGGAAAATGTGCACAAAATTATGTGTCAAAGTGGCACATAACTGAAGAAAGGGTCTGAGCTGAAGACCATCTGATGAAAATTAGGAGCAGGTAGCTCCTGGTAACACTGACTTACCAGCGCTCAAATTTTTTTGAAAGCACACAGAAAACCATTTACTATTACCACAGAGGAAATAATCACTCCAAGAATGCCAGCAAGTGTCACATCCTGCTACTGTCACAAAACCACAAGACAGCAAACAAAACCCAAGGAGAGGTAGATAAATTGTTTTAAAAGTTGATAATCTGAGCCCAACAATCAAAGGCAATATGTGACACCCGCACAAAGGCCTGATTAAGATAAAGGAACCTCTGTGGAAACCACAGCCACCCCCCAGGGTGCATTTGCTATCCCGTGTGGGACCCAATACACTCTGTTCCACCTTGCAAATATAGGGGAAAGGAAATCATCTCACTAGTCATCTTTAAAATGGGAATGTATGGGAAACAAAAAGGGTCCTGGTTTGGGGACTTCCGAAATTGTCTCCATCCTCCGACTGACATTTCAAATTCCATTGAGTGGCAAGACTGGCCCTAAGCAGCCATGGGAAGAGCTCGGCCAGACCACAGTGATACCAAGGGTGTCAGAAATGCAGCTGTAGTCCCAAGATCCTACAATATCTAGGTAGTTCTAAGGCCTGTGGATGGACACACTGTAGACAGTACTTTTTTCTGGGTATGGGATTCCAAAGTGATTGCTCAACAGAGGAGTGACTGTACAGTGACATCAGGCCTGGCGGCTGTTGAGCGGATTAAGGAAGTTACCCTCAATCTGTGTGCAGTAGGACTTCAGTAAGGGCAGGGCAAACCACCCAGTTCTCAGAGCCTCCTTCCTCCTCTCCAAACCACCACCCCTGAGCATAAAATATTTACAAACCTCCTAGCCAGCCTAGCCTGCTTCAGCTGAGGCTTTTATCTGAAAGACAAGACGGTCCACAATTCTGGAGAGGCATTTCATAAGCACTAGTAAGTCAAATTCTCATCTATCACCAACAATGCAAACAGAGAAGCTCTCTATGACGATACGCTACCCTGGGCACTTCTCATTCGCGTCCCTGGTCATGATATAGCACAAATCCCAAATTCACTGCGCACACTCTCTTTAGTGCAGCCAAATTAACCAGTGGCAGGGCGCCTGGGTGCCTCGGTCCATGAAGCGTCTGTCTTCGGCTCAGGTCATGATCCCAGGATGCTGGGATCAAGTCCCACACTGGGCTCCTTGCTCAGTGGGGAGCCTGCTTCTCCCTCTGCCTGCCACTCCCCTGCTTGTGCTCCCTGACAAACAATCTTTAAAAAGAGAAAAGAAAAGAAAAATTAACAAATGGCCTTCCATTGGTTCACCCCAATATGTAACTACCAAAGACTAAACAGAGACCCGCCTGCTCAGCTCTCCATGCCAAGTCCCCAGGGCTGGCTAAAAAGTAACTCCTTCTCGGAATTAGTAACCTAGTCACAGGAGGTCAGGCCAGGACCAGTTTCCCCTCCCACTGCAGTCTGGGTTATTCCTGTCCCAACCTGCCATTCCTCCCCATCCAGTGCGCAGTCCACCAACTGGGGCCACTCTCTTTTTTCTTTTTTAATTTTATTTATTTATTTGACAGAGAGACAGGCAGAGAGAGAGGGAAGCAGGCTCCCCGCTGAGCAAGGAGCCCAGTGCGGGACTCGATCCCAGGACCCTGGGATCATGACCTGAGCCGAAGGCAGATGCCCAACCCACTGAGCCACCCAGGCGCCCCTGGGGCCACCTTCACTGCCCCCTCCCCCGCGAATCCCACGGACGTAGGTAAAAGCGATGCTTCCAGAATAAATGCCCGGAATCTACAAGGTCCTGGGGGCGGGCGGAGCTAGGGCGAGGCAGCACCGGGCGGGTCTAGCGAGGCGCACTGCCCACTAGGCTCGGCGCGCCCCGTCCCGGTCCCTCGGCAATTCCGAGCACCTCGCGGAGAAGAGACGCACCGACCCTGGCTTTAGACCCACACACGCCAGTGCAACCGGGGCAGGAACCTGCAGCGCGGCCGCCGGGGCTTGGTCCCACACGCGTGTGCAAACCGTCCTCCGCCACGCGTCCCTGCACACGGGAGGGGCAGCGGTGACACCGCGTCAGCACGCGGAAGGCCGTCCCCGCGCGGGGCCAGGCCCAGCTCCATCTTCCGGACGAGGAAGCAGCGGAGCACGCGACCAGGCGAGCCGCCCCCGGCCCGACCGCGGCACCTCCGGGCCTCCAAGGCCGGCGGGCCCCAGCGACGCCGGGCCCCCGCCGCACGGAGGGGCGCAGGTAGCGCGCGGGGCTCGTCGCGGGCGAGCAGCGGACGCCTCTGCGCGCCCTTCCCGCCGCGGGCAGCCCGCCGCGCCCCGACCCCCGGCGGGCCTTCTTCGGACGGGACACCCTCTGGCCACGCGGACCGGGCCAGGCCGCGGCCCCGCTCCCACCAGCCCAGGCGCGACTCCGGCCGTCCCCCGCGACCCGCCCGCCCCGGGCCCCACCCGAGCTCCCGGGTCCCGCCCGAGGCGGCCCGCGTGAGCCCCTCACCGCAGCGGCCGCCGCGCCGGTTCCGCACCACGTGCCCGGTCACGCCCCTGGCGCGGGCCCGCCTCTCGCCGCACCGCCCACCAATCCCCGGCCTCGCTCGGAGGGCTGGCGGGGCGTCCCGCCCTGCGCACCAATCCCAGGCCTCGTCTGCAGCCTGGGCCTCGCCCCGCCCCACGTCGCCCCGCCCCGCCCCGCTCACCAATCAGCAGGCTTGCTGGAGAGCCGGCGACGCCCCGCCCCGCTCCCGCTCCCGCCCCCCGGCGCCCGAGTCCCGCGGAGGCCAGGTTTCCCCAGCCGGTAACCCACCCCGCCCCCACCGCAGCAGCTTCTTCCTTCCGGGCGGGGTTCCGGTCCGTGGGCCGTGAGGTCCTGAGGTCCCCGGAGGGGGTGCCCAGCCCACCCGCGGGCCGCTCAGGCTGGGGGCGGTGCCACGTGCCGCGGCCGCACCTGGGTCGCCGGGCCCAGCAGCCCCTTTCCGAGGGGGCGGGCGCGTTGGGACTGAAGCCCTGCGGTCCCGCGCGGCGCGAGCGCCCACTCGTGTTTTCTCGCGGGCCGCTGGGGGCCGCTCGCGGGGTCCCCAAAGCGCGAAGCCTGAGCCCGTCCCCATTCCTGTCGCGTGTGGCGGCTTAGCGGTCGCCGCGGCTGGCACAGCTGGGAACAGGAGGGCCGGTGAGCACGACGGCCTCGGGTGCAAAGCGCCTCGCTTTGCAGGCGGGAAGCGCATCCACATGGAGCAATCGGTTACTCATTTCAGCGTCGTTCTGGTCTGCGTGTCTGTGCCCCACTTGAAGTGCGTGGACATTGTGCTGGTGCAGGGACACAGCCGGGCTCAACAGCCCGGGCCGCTGGGAAGTGCCATCACGGCTGTCACCCGGGATCCTGCAGGCTCCGGCTCCGAAGGCCCCGCACCGACCCCCTCCGCTGACCCAGCGGCTCTTTTCTTGTGTTGCTCCGCTGTGGCTTCTTCCATTCCCTGTAAAGTTGAAGTCACAAGGTTCGGCCTTCGAGGGAGACCCTCGAGATCCACGCAGTTTACTGTGAGCGGGGACACGTTACTCCTTTCTAGATCTGGGAAATAGCCCCTGTAGGTGGACCCCACCTCTAGCTCCCACTCATCCGTCCATGCACACGGCCCCTCTAGCTCCCACTCATCCGTCCATGCACACGGCCCCTCTGGCTCCCACTCA
>ML097915.1:11156-21966 GCA_003697995.1 Taxidea taxus jeffersonii
CCATGCACACGGCCCCTCTGGCTCCCACTCATCCGTCCATGCACACGTCCTCGGCCCTGTCTCAGGTACTGGAGACACTGCTGCAGGAAGGAAAGCGCTGCACACATCTTCAAATGAGCGTCTTCGCTTTCCTTGGGTAAACAGCAAAAAGGGCAATTCCTGGACGGTATGGCATTTCTATTTTCTATATTTTGAGGAACCTCTATACTGTTGTCTAAGTGGCACCAATTTACCAACGTCACTAATTTTTTATCCACTTTTTTTTTTACCAATGTTGCACCCATTTACACTCCCATCCATAGTGCACACTGTTTCCTTTTTCTCCACATTCTCACCAGTGCCTGTTATTTCTTGGGTTTTTCAAATTAACCATCAAATTGTAACATGTTAATACTTGCTAGTCTTTTATTGATGATTCTGTCATACTTCTCTGCAAGAGAATATGTACGGAAATTTAAATTAATATTGACTTTTCTATAGCTAAAATCTGTAAGTGCTAAAGATTTTTTCTGGATTAAATTCTCATTATAATCATTATTCTATGTGATTGATAAAAACCACCTAAAACAGGGCACCTGGGTGGCTCAGTGGGTTAGGCCTCTGCTTTCAGCTCAGGTCATGATCTCAGGGTCCTGGGATCAAGTCCTGCATATGGGCTCTCTGCCCAGCAGGGAGCCTTCTTCCTCCCCTCTCCCTGCCTGCTTGTGACCTCTCTTTCTCTTTCAAATAAATAAATAAAATCTTAAAAAAAAAACTAAAATTTTACAGTTAACCTTGAACAACACAGGCATTAGGGATACCAATCCCCCTGGCAGTCGAAAACCCATTCATAAGTTTTGACCCCCCAGATCCTCAATGACTACAGTCTTCTACTGACCAGAAGCCTCACTGATAACAAACAGTTGACTACCACATATTTTATATATGTATTATATTCTATATTCTGTAAAGTATATATAAAGTACATATATTCTATAAAGTAAGCTAGAGAAAAAAATGTTAAAATTATAAGGAAGAGAAAATATATTTACAGAACTTTACTGTATTCATTTGAAAAAATCCAGGTATGAGTGGACCCATGTAGTTCAAAGCCATGTTGTTTAGAGGTCAACTGTATACATTTGACAAAGAATTTTTAGATATTGGAAGTAATTTATTGGACATGTACCCTTTAATAATATCTATTGGGCTTTTATTTTTTTAAAGACTTTATTTATGTATTTGACAGAGAGAGAGATCACAAGTAGGCAGAGAGGCAGGCAGAGGAGGGGGAAGCAGGCTCCCCGCTGGGCAGGGAGCTCCATGTGGGACTCCATTGCTGAGAGCAGTGGGGCTGCTCATGACCTGAGCTGAGGGCAGGAGCTTAACCCACTGAGCCACCCAGGTGCCCCTCTTTTGGGCTTTTAAAAAATCGATTTAGATGTTTATAAGTGAGATTATTGCTGGCATGATACAAGGTTCAGTGAAAAATACAGCAAAAGGAAGATATTTAGAGTAGAATCCATAACACATTACCATTAAACTTACCAAAATTTTATAGCTATGCAGCAGTAATGAGAACAAAGAAGCTGTTGGTAAATAAGAGCAAGGGAGAGGCTTCAGTCCAAGTAAAAGTGAATATTATCTGTGTACCTAATAATCATTTGCAAAAGCTGATGGAAACATTTCTCTTACAGATCTGAATTAAGATTTATTAAGAAAATACAGAATTTACTCTTGAGATAGAACTCTTTTACTTGGATATATAATGTTAATTGCCCGAAGCTGGACTTTCTATCTCCTTCCTCTTGAAATAATGCAAAATATGCAGCTAACAGGCATCCTTCATTAAGGAGGCATTCTCTAATAATAATATACTGTGGTATTTCACGTCGTTCCTTTGTTTGGAACATCTGAGGCTTTTTTAAAAGTTTTTATTTCTAAGTAATCTCTACATCCAACAAAGGGCTCACCCAAGATCAAGCGTGGCACACTCTTCTTACGGAGCCAGCCAGGTGCCTCCTATTTGCGGCTTTTTGAGCTAAATGTACAGCACTTAGAATGATGCCTGGCATTGTCTTGGTCTGTTTGGGCTTATACCTGACAGGAATTGACTTCTCATAGCTGTGGAGGCTGGACGTCCCAGACCACGGTGCTGCCCGTTTTGGGGTCTGGTGAGAGCCTGGCTTCCTGGTTCTCTATAGACAGCCATCTTCTCTCTGTGTCCTCACATGGCAGCAGGGGTTAGAGAGCCCTATGGGGCCATCTTTTACAATGACACAAATCCCATTCTCTGACCTAGTCACCTCCCAAAGTCCCCACCTCCAAATCGCCTTGGGGATTAGGTCTCAACACATGAACTTGGGGTGAGGGGGGCACATTCAGTCTATACCATCATTTTGAAAGGAGAGCAGGAAGGCAGGAAGCAGGACAGAAGTTACCAGTCTGGTCCACTCTAGGAGAGAGGACATGTGGACTTTGAGTAGCTGGAAATTGGTGCCCTTAAAACCCTGAGACCGTGTGACCCCATGTATCCCAGTCTGAAGACCAGAGCATTCCATGGCTGTTCAGTAAATGAGCGGACCCTTGAACCTAAGTGTGCACAGCTCGGAATCCCCAGCAGGTGGCCCCGCAGTCCAGTTGTTTTTGGGTAAAGGCTACTTTTCCCATCCTGTTACAGCAAGTAGTCTGATCTGAGCTTCAGGAGCTAAGTAAATAGTTTTTCTTTTCTGCGGGACTTTTTAGGAGCAGGGGCACCATAAAAGAACCCAAGGAAAGAGGTATGTGGACGGTTGACCAGGGGTTGGGTACATCAGAAAAACTGATATGACTTACTCTGAGAATTTAAGGAATCTAAGCATTATGCAAGTTACTGCTGATTACAGACCCACTCATAAAAGCATTAGATCTTACTTCCAGTTACCGTAACTTCCAGTTCCCAGCACGAGTCAAATCTTATTATCCAGAATCTCAGTTAGTTCTGTGTAACCAAGCTTAACTAAACACACAGCCACGGGAGCACCCATCACCCTGAAAAACAGAATTCTCCTGGGCACAGAGGCCGCTTTGGGGAACGTAATGATTCTCTGGGGCCGCAAAAGCAGAGACGTGCTAGGTAACTACATTAAGAGGGCACCTGCCTCGGAGGGCAGCAGAGAAGAAGCAGAATACTAGGAGGCGGGAGAGAGCAGCTACAAAAGACCTGCATGGCTCCCCATTTCGCTAGCCTAAAGCAGCTAGTAAAGTTAGTCCCCCCGAGAACTGGCCTCCTCTCCAGCCCTGCTTTCATTCCCTTGGCATCAGCCAGTCCGTTTCTCCAGCCCCAAAATGTTTGCACTTCCTTTGATCGACTTGGCATTCAGGAGTAGTATGCCTGTCACCTACTGCACCCCATTGTTTGGGACAGGACCCCGGGAGCCTGGGAGGTGCAAAGGCTGAGAGGGAAGTTTTCAGTTCCTGTCATACTTTAATTTCTGTCTCTCCCTGTCTCTGATCCCAGGGGAGCGTAAGGTCTGTAGGGACTCGGGCTCTAAGTAACCCCTGCCTAGCGTTAAGGGTTAAATTCTGTAGTTCTGGCTTGTTGGCTTTTGTTGTCATGTCTGGGCAATATGGACAGTATGTTCTCTGTTTTTCTGCAGGCATTCTTAGCCTTGTGTTTTTTACTAAAGATGGGGTTGGGCAGCCATGTGTCTGAACAGGAGCCTTGCTGTCAGTTTAATGGAAGATACTCTCTTTTAACATTTGGTGTCTTGGAGGTAAATTTTTGTTAATGTGTTAGAGCCACACATAGATCTTTGCAACCTAACGCTTTTAGAAAGAATGTTCTGGAAGTTACGGCAGTGTCATACCAGCGCAAAGCTGTAACTAAACATGTTGAGCCTGAATCTCAAGCACTGAGAAGCCCAGCACCTGGCATACGGTAGGCATTCATTAAGAACTTGAAGAGTGAACGGACAAATGAACGGGTGGATAAAGCTATTTTTTCTCCCATTTGTTCCTCTCCTGCCTTGGATTGCTCTCAGACGGTTGCGCTTTACAGCTGTGGTGATTTGGAAGGAAAGCTAGAACGCTCTCACTTCCCCCTGGGTGTCTTGCGTTGTCAAGCAAAATTATATATTGATTGGAAAGGCGTGAGACTCAATCTCACAGTTGCTTACTCATCATCTGAGGTCGGACCTCAGAGTGAATGCATAAAATTCTACGTGTGCAAGTTTTAAATGACTGTAGGCAAGCTAATGCATGGCAATTCCATCCAAGACAAAAAAAAAAAGTCGAGGATCCTCCCAACTCCTGAGAGATTTCAACACAAACCAATATTCCTGCCATACACATGGTCATTGGACAGAAGGGGGGCCTCCTCTTCAACTCCTTTTTCTAAACCATTTTTTAAAAATTATTTATTTATTTATTTGACACAGAGAGAGAGAGAGAGAGAGAGAGAGAGACAGCAAGAGACAGAGCACAATCAGGGGCAGAGGGAGAGGGAGAAGCAGGCTTCCCACTGAGCAGGGACCTGATGTGGGGCTCAATCCCAGGACCCTGGGATCACTACCGGAGCCAAAAGCAGACGCGTAGTGACTGAGCCACCCAGGCGCCCCTTCAATTTCTAAACAGCTTTTGAGATCCTCTGGCCAGTCGCCAGCTGGGTGCGTGACAGAGTTTAAATGGCTTCCAAATGGTTGTGTTTCCAGGTATCCCTGAATTAGATCTTTAGGTTTAGTCTGAAACTAAATTGCAGTAAACGTCCCTTTGGATTTCTCACATTAATTAAATATAAGGAAAATGCAGAAACCCCCTTAGAAAGTACTGTTTCCAAAACCTGCGACATTTACTAATTGACAGAGCACGTTTCCATTCCTCGCCTCCTCTGATCCTCAGAGCAAACCGTGAGACCGCATTTTCTCCCTCTGTGTCCTGCTACCCTCGGGTTCCCTTTCCTCGGTGTGTATCGTATGCTCCGAGGGTGGAGCGGGGATGACAAGGAAGACCAACGTCTTCTAACGTTGTGACAGCACCACCCTGTTTCTTACCAAAAAACCCCGAAAGACGATGGAATCCATGAATTTTTGCCTCTAAAAAAGCCACGATATGTCTTAGTATACAAAACAGTTACCTTTGACAGAATCTCCGTTTTCTTTTTTATTGTGGCAAGAACGCTTAACGCAAGCTCCACTCGCTTAACAGATTCTGGCCTGTTCTCTGCGGCATCGTCAACGAGGGGCGCACAGAGATCTAGAGCCGACTCCCCCGGCATGACTGAAACTTCCTACCCCCCAACTGCACCCTCCATTTCCTCTCCCCCGGCCCCTGGCCTCCACCCGTCTTCCCCCGTTTCTGGGCATCTCACGACTTTAGACTCCTCTCGGAAGTGGAATTGTGCGGCACTCGTCCTTCTGTGTCTGGCTTATTTCAGTCGGCGTCATGCCTTCCAGGTTCAGCCATGTGGTTGCGAATGGCAGGATTTTCTTTCTTTTCTTTTCCTTTAAGACTTGTTTATTTATTTATTTATTTGAGAGGGAGAGTACACACGAGTGGGAGAGGCAGACTCCACTGACCCAGCGCCCCACACGGGGCTCAGTCTCACAACCCTGAGATCATGACCTGAGCCAAAATCAAGAGTTGGCGTGACTCTTGGGCCAACTGAGCCACGCAGGCGCCCCAGGATTCCCTTTTCTGATGCTGAGAACTATCCCATCGCTTGTCTGTGTCACGTTCTCTTTATTCATCCGTCGTCAGTGGACGTTTAGGTTGCTTCAAAAAACTTAAACTGGAATTGCCGTGGGTAATTTATGCAATCCCACTTCTGGGTATTTATCCAAAAGAATTGAAATCAGGATCTTGAAATGATATCTGTGCTCTTCTGTCCAATAGAGCATTATTCACAACAGCAAAGATGTGGAAACAATCCAAAACGTATTTCAATTACCTTTGGCATTTTTAACTACAGGCTTCACAAAGTCCTTCGCTCTCTGTACTTCAGAGAAAAACAGTAACTTGTCTAAGAAACAGACCCTGTGGCATTGCCTTCGTCAGTGTGTCTGGACAAGCGGAGAGAGGGTCAAGGTCACATGACGACCCACCGAATGAAGGGAAATCACAGAAGGTTTAGAGTCTTGCACAATGCACCATAGGCCAGGCCAGCCCACCCCTACAGCAGCACAGGAGAGAGGTTTGGGAACCTGTGGCTCTCGGTCACATGATGCCACGGTAGAAAGTTCTGGAATAAGGGACGAGGAGGACTGGTTATCAGGCTTACTCGCTGGGTTTCTGCTTCCATGTATATCTTTATTACAACACTGACAAGGATAAAAATGACTGATTTTTCATTTTAATCTTGTTATCTGTGTGAATTTCCTAGTGCTGTAAGAGTTTCAAACTGATTTTGGAACTTTGCAACCAATAATACTAATTGGCATCTGTCATCCTTTTTAAGGTGACTAGGTATCAGGACTCCCCTCTGAGCTGGTGATGACTCTTCTGGGATTAGGTCCTCTCTCGGCTACGAGGATACCATTGTCCTTTTCTCACTGATACTTAAAAATACCCAAATATTTAAGGATTATATTCGCTAGTTAATGAAGCAAGGATTTTTAATGTTTCAGCTTGTGCTCCCACTCCTCATCTTGTACTGCTTTATCCGGAAAGGATCATTTAATTAAAAGCACAAGACACCGCAGCTTACCTCAGATTTAAAATAAAGGGTATAAAACATAACAGAAACATGTGTGCTCACCAAAAATTACACCCACTCACTGATAACTCCCAGTGTGTTTCTGCCAACACAGCTCTCACGGGTTGTATTCAGTGGTCCATGGTCTTTCCATTTCCGCCTGTTTTTAAGCCAGAACGGTTTATTCTGATGATGTAAGGATGGCTAGGACATAAGGGTTTCGGTTTTCCTTTGTGTGATCAACAGACTCGCCTGTTACCTTTCCTTGTCTTATTGGAGAAGGAACACATATATTGGGGGGACTTTAAAAATTCATCATTTGTTGACATTCACTGGCTATTTTCTCCCGGCTTGTTTTTCATGTGAGGGGTTGGAGTGGGAGGGAACCGATCCTGTTTCAGAATATAAACAGTGTTAAAACCCTTGGCAAAGCAAAGGAAAGTTGAAACCGCTGAATGTTCCAGCACATATCAAGAGTTCTGTGTATTTTAGGTGATAGCAATCTGTCCACGGGCTGGAGAAGGAGGGGAGCCGCGTATTTACTGGACAAAAGCTGTACACACGCTGGGAAAATCTGTTTCTCCTCTGGAGCAAAATAACCAAATGCACAGAGAAATGCGCAGCCAGGTGGTGGCCCTTTCTGCTGTCCTCGGATATCTGTCACCTCCAGTGTCCCAGGTAAGGTTCCAAAACGGTGGCTGGCTGGGAGCATCCTCTGCAGATAGTCTAAGGGACATTGACGTATTACTGCCCCTGCCGTTTGCTTTTGGGTCTTGTCTCTGACCGTGGGACAAAGGCCATGTTGGAAAGTGTGGGGCCATCAGTGCTCAAGGGCGGGGTTTGCCCTCTCTCGGTCTCGTATGCCCAGGTAGGCTCGCCACACTTGCGACCTGTTTTCTAATAATTTAATTACATGTGTATTAGTCTCCTGGGACTCCCAGACCAAAGCCCCACATTCTGCATGGCTCCCGAGCACAGAGTGTGGTCCTCCCCACCGGTCTGGAGCCCAGAAGTCTGAGGTCGAGGCATCAGCAGCAGGATGACCCCTCTGAAGGCTCCAGGGCAGGAGCCTTCCTGCCTCCTCCAGCGTCCGGTGGCTCCCAGGGTTCCTCGGCATCCCTTGGCTTGCAGCTGCCTGGCTCGAATCTGCGCCTGTGTCTTCAGGTGCACGCCCGGGTGTCCTCTCCTCTTCTGTGAGGACACTCCCCACCCATTCAGTAAGAACTCCTCCTAGTGAACTGGCTGCAAAATTCCAATTTCCAAACAAGTCCCCACCCCAAGATTCCAGGTGGATGTGAATTTGGGGGACACTAGGCCACCCGGTAAACACGCGTTTTGCAGTCACCTTCTGTGTGCACATACCACAGCCATTCTGCAGGTCCCTCCATAGGGAAGCTGCCACAGACTTCGTGCCTGGTGGGTCCATCACTCTGGCAGATCAGCGCACGGACTCAACCAAACGGACACCCTGGTGACCAGCGTCCAGAGCAGTTTCTGGGGTCTGCTAGTGCTTCCGGAAGGAAGAAGAAAAAGGAGGAAAAAATAGAAGAAAAAAGTGGTGTAAAGGGATCACGAACAGAGATGCAACACTGAGGAAGGAGAGGGCAAAGCAAGACCCTGGCTGTCAAGCTGGCTTATGGCAGCAAAGCACCTGCTGGCCTGAGAGCGAGAAATGGCACAACTTGCCCATCCACATGCTGTCTCCGTGCTTGTCTCTGAAGCAGGAAAGTGCAGGTGGAGCAGTGCCAGAGATCAGGCTTTCCAGTAGCTTCACTCAGATGGGATCACAGGGTGCTTGTGCAGTGGGCCACATAGCCCTCGGTTCCTGCTCCACTCGGTGTGGGCAGCAAGCTCAGGGCCCCTGGGAAGAGTTGTGAGTGCAGGCGAAGCTTACTAGAACCCAGTGACCTTGGGGCACTCTAGTCCCTCCTTGAGGGTTTAAGGCCACCATACCCGCTATCCACAAACGAGGACACCAGGATGGCCAGGTATTCAGCCGGTGCCTGGTTGAGCGATGGCCTGCAGAGCCTGCGTGTGATGGAAACTTCGGGCCCAATTGGAGAAGTTCTTTACTGTGAAGTTAATGAACTGTACGGTTCAGGGCCCCTCTGCCACATTTGTGAGCCAGTATTCACTTTGCACCTGACTTTTTTATTCATCATTTTATGTCCCTTTTCTTCAAGAGAACTTTTAAATTCCAGATCCTTCAGACCCCATAAACTGGGGGCCAGCCTGGACTAATGAAGGATGCTTAGAGCTGCTCAGAACCACCAGGCAAACGTCCAACGCCCACCCAGCCCTGGGTCCCAGCTGTTGCCTTGGATCATTTCAGAAGATATGCGGGTTTCACTCCAGAGGTTTCTGCTGTCCCCTGTGATCTACAGTGTGCAGCCTAATTTTGAAAATCCAGGGATGCCTGAGTGGCTCAGTTGGTTAAGCGGCTGCCTTCGGCTCAGGTCATGATCCCAGCGTCCTGGGATCGAGTCCCACATCGGGCTCCTTGCTCGGCAGGGAGCCTGCTCCTCCCTCTGCCTCTGCCTGCCTCTCTGTCTGCCTGTGCTCTCTCTCTCTCTCTAATAAATAAATGAAATCTTAAAAAAAAAAAAAAGAAAAAAAAGAAAATCCATGTTGCTTTTCACCATATCAATTTTACAGGAAATAGAATGGAAGAAGCGGTCAGTATGAGCAATCTCATAATTACTTTTAGCTCGCGTTCTTGATTATCTTCAAGAAGTACCTCTGCTCATGGAAAAATTCCCTGGGCAGCTTTAAAAAGCCCGTCATCGCCCCGTAGTCTTCTAGCGGTTCTGGTGCAACTGGTCTGGGGCGCAGTCTGAGCCTCAGGGTTCCTGAAGCTCCCAGGGCCCCTGGGTGGAGGGCCACGGGCAGGATCCAAGTGTGCCTGTGTCACTGGGGAGAGCTGTCGGGGAAGGTGTGAGGGGGCTTCTGTGTACTTTCGGGAGGGTAACAGGCCAGGGAGGAGCCAGGGGCACAGCAGGAAGATGGGCAGCAGGGGTCCTTGTCCCTGCCACATTTCCTTCAGGATCCAGCAAGCCCTGGAGCAGGGGGCGGAGGGGGCGGTCTGAGCACCTGAAGGAGCGGAACAAGGGCCAGCCCGGTGGGCTGCTTAGACCGGAGGCAGGGGCAGACGTTCATGTGAGCTTCTTTCAGTCTGGCCGAAACAAGAATTCCCTCAGTACGACTCAAGACAACAAGTTTCCCATTAAAGCTTTTGTTGAACAGATGGGGCTCGGTTGCTAAGTGCTACCGGGACCCCTGAACCAAGTTCCGTTCCCCTTTAAGACACGGTCTGTTGGGCGAGCACAGGCAAGGTAACCAAGCATCAAGCTCAAAGACCGGTCTGCTCCTGGGCTAGTGTGCGGTCTTCACACTGTCAGCAGTGGTTGTCGCTCGCCCTCCAGGGGCCGTACTCCCTGCGCTCTCAGGAGCGACCAGAAGGACTTGGAGCCTGGTTTGGGGTGGTGAGGAGCTCATCCCCACAGCCCCAGGCGGCGGCTGTGCCCAGCGCTCAAGCGCTCGCGTTTCCCCAGCCGCTCGGAATCTCGGGGGCGCGAATCTCTGGGGCGCGCCTGAGCACCCACTGGCATTCGGCACCCACAGCGAGGGGCGTCACAGCCGCGCGGTCCGTTCTCGAACTGCCTGGGATGTCGGCAGAGTACCCTGTCTTCGGGCGACCCGGCTCCCCGCGGGGACCGAACTGGCTAACCAGAGCGCAGGGACTCCCGGCAGCCGATCGCCGTCCCGCAGGCTTCGGGCTGGAGGTCGGCGGTAACGGTGTCCGCAGGACGGGGTCTTCTGCGAGCTTCTGGGGAACATCCACACCGTCGCCTCTCCTAGCTCTTGGAGGCTCCCTGGGCTCCTTGGCTCACGGCCCCTTCTTCCTTCTCCAAGATCCTTCCCTTAATCACACCTGCAGCGTCCCCTTGGCTAGATAGGGAGACATCCCATGGGTCTGGGAGACGAGGGTATGGACGCCTCTTCTGTTGTCACCACTTAGCTTCCCACCTGCGCCAGGTACTAGTAGAGGAGTCTCCTGGGAAATGAACAAACCTGGATCAAAAAACCATCTGGAAAGTCCAACTCTGCAATGTCTCAGATGAACACTTGGGGGGCTGTGCTCCTGCACCAGGAGATTCGGCT
>RCUC01109354.1:0-20636 GCA_003697995.1 Taxidea taxus jeffersonii
GGGGCACCTGGGTGGCTCAGTTGGTGAAGCCTCTGCCTTTGGCCCAGGTCATGATCCCGGGATCCCGGGATCGAGTCCCACATCAGGCTCCCAGCTCCATGGGAGTCTGCTTCTCCCTCTGACCTTCTCCCCTCTAATGCTCTTACTCTCTCTCTCAAATAAATAAATAAAATCTTTAAAAAGAAAATCTGCTTCCCTGACACACAGTCAAGAATGTAGGCTCTGGGGCCACACAGCTTTGGTTTGAGACCCAGATTTTCCCTTGATAGCTTTGTGACTTTAGTTCTGTTCCTTAATTTCACTATGCCTTGGTTTTCCCATCTATAAACTGTGGACACTCACGTTACTTTTCTCACAGGTTATTGTAAGAAATGAGTAGGTCCGTATGCACAGGGCCCTTGGAAATATGCTTGGCACAGTGTAAGCACTACATGCTGTCAGCTCTCACTGTGTCTTGAGAAGGTTTTAATCTCGACCCTCAGAAGAAGAATCCTCTTCTTTTATTCAGTAAACTTTTATTTAGCATTTACCATGTGCTCAGCTCTGTGTTATGCCTTTCCATGTAGATTTTCTCTGATATAACTTAATTCTCACCCACCCCCTGTTTTAAAGTTATCACTGTTCCCATTTTCTAGGGTTTGAACCCTGAAAATGCCATGCAGCAGCTACGGCAGCCAGGGTAGGGGAAGTTAGACAAATCTCAACCAAGCACAGCTCCCCGGACCAGCAGGGTTCGCTGTCCCTGGTGAAAACTGGAGCAAGTGAGGCTGCCTGGGCTGCCCACCCCTCCTTTACCGAATATGCTGCTATGATTGGGACAGCTGGGGAGAGAGCACTGGAGAGTCTCAGAAAAGAATCGGGTCACTTCTGCCTGTAGGGCTGGAGCAAGAATGAGCCAAGGGCCCTGCCTCACGGTGGGAGGACTCCTCCTCCTCCTCCCATGTGCCTGGAAGGGGAGCAGGACAGGGCACGACGAGCGTTAGGAGTCCTTACCACGTGTGGCTTTTAGTGCATTGCTTGAAGCTTCTGCTCCTCGGTTTCCTCACGTGTAACATGGTGGCATTTGCACCTACCACATTCGCGTGTGACAGAGAGTGAACGGGACAAATGCTTGGGAAGCTCTTCGGATGGTCCCTGGCACACAGGAAATGGCCACTTCGTGGTCACTGTTGTCATCACCAGTATCTACAAGAGAATCAGCAGAGCCTCCTAAGGCAGTAGTTCCGGTAGTCACAGCTTTGGACTCAGTCCCGTGGGGGCTAGCCCTCCACTTCTGTCATCGACCAGCCCTGTGAGCTTGGGCAAGGGCTTGGCTTTCTCTGAACTTCACTTTTCTCATCAGTAAAATGGGAGTGGAATCCCATCTACCCCACAGGCTGTGTATCAAAGGCTAAACTGATAACATTTGTTGATTCCTTGGTAAGATGAGATAAGTATTTAAAATCTATTGACTTATTTGATCTTTAAATCAATGTTCTGAGATGGTACTCTATTCACCCCAGCTCACAGCTGAAGAAACTGAGCCACAGAGAGGTCAAGTAAAATGCCTGAGGTTCTCTAGGAAGTAAATAGGGGAGGAAGCATTAAAACCCAGGCAATTTGGCCCTCACCCAATGACTTTAACTCATATGCTTCACAGCCTCCCTGAGCCCCCCTGCAGAAAGCTCCCAGGATAGGGCCAGACACACAGTTGACCCTTGCAACACTGGTACCTTTCTTCTTTGCTTAGGTGCCATGTTGGGAGAAAAATCCTTAGGCCTGTTCCTAGGCTAGCCTCTGTTTGGGGCACATGCTGATGGATTTTTTTGTGAATGGATGGAGAAGTGAAGGGAGCAGTAGCAAAGGGCACTACTTAAGGCATGTGTGTTTGCAAAAATACCAAAATTGGCATGCAGAATGCCCAGCAGAGAGTTGGTGTTCGACTGGTAGGAGCCCTTTATTATTTTTAAAAGCAGTCATGCTTAGTGGAAGTCTCCGCATCTGTAGACATTACTGTAGTCGATGGGGACACACAGAAGGACCAGCTGGACATAGTGGCAAATTTAATAATATGCAAACAATCTGTAAATAGGAACCTTCTTTTCAAATAAGAATCTATTTGGTTTGGGGAACACAGGCTTTAGCTGAATGAGAAGGTTAAATCCATGTTGTGTGTGTGTGTGTCCTGTTTTCATTATACCTAGAGGTGTTGACTATGGAGTTGATTTTCTTTCCAAACTAAATACTTGGTACTTCATGATATAATCAAACACCAGAGGGGAATGGCCTTGGGAAAGCAAGCTGGTTTGAGGTGACTTTGTTCCTCCCTTCCTCTGACAGAAAAGAGACGGAAGTTTCTACTTCTAGCTGCAGTAAAGACAGAGCCCCTGGAATCCTAACACTTTGCCCAGAACCAAAGCTCTTGTATGCCAGATACTGTGCTTTTCAGACACCCCTGGTTTACCTCTCCCAGGAAATCGATGGTGCCAGGATTTTTATACCCACTTTACAGATTAGGAAACTGATAATCCAGGAGGTCAGGTCAGAGAGCTAGCTCAAAGAGATGAAAAAGATTCAAGGTGGAGATGTAAAGATGGTTGCAAGGCTCTAATATTATGTATCTCCACTGCATTCTCTGTGAGGAGCCCCTCCTAAAGCATGTAATTCAGGGGCCTTGTGTGTGCATGAGCTGAAGCCCTAGTCCAAGTAAGCCTGCACTAGCTATCAGTGGTGCATCACACAATCACATTTATTGTTGCACGGTTTCTGTGGGTCAGGAACGTGGGCTAGCCTTAGCGGGTGTCCTGGCTGTCATCAAGGCTGCTGTTACGGTGTGGGCTGGGGCTACAGTCCTATGAAGCCTCAAGTGGGGATGAGCGCACTTCCAAGCTCACTCCTGGAGTTATTGTTAGGATTCCATCCCTGAAAGCTATTGTACTGCAGGCCTTACGCCTGTGCTGGCTGTCGGCCAGAGAAGGCCCAGTTCCTCGCCATATGGACTTTTCCGTAGGGCAGCTCACAACGGGGCGGCATGTTTCTTCAGAGCAAACAAGTGAAAATAATGAGGGAGCCAAAATGTCAGCAAGAGGGAAGTCACAGTCTTTGGTATCTTAATCGTGGAGGAGATAGCCTGCAGCTTTTGCCACATTCTATTCATTAGAAGCAAGTGACTAGTCCTCCGCACACTCAAGAGGGGAAGTTACCCAAGGGCATACATACAGGGAGGCAGAGACCTCCGAGAGCCAGACACAGCCGACCACAATATCCATGATTACTTTGGTGCAGACTAGTGCTTCAGATTACTTACACTGTCTCTCCAGAATACCTTGCTTGTCTTGAGGAGTGATGCGTCCCTGTATCTGTCCACATACCCTTGATAAGATAAAGGCACCTCAGTCTCGAAAACCTAGCACAGCAATCAGGTTTAGCGGGTCGAAAAATGTTGTCTCTGTAAATAACTTTGTTTCCACCTGTTTGACCCATGATGCTAAAGCCAACCTTACTGCTAAGTTTTGGGGATTGGGTGCATTTCCATGTTGCTGCCATGTCTTTTCTACAAATAAGTATTGACTTTTGAAGTAGTCTTCCTGGAATAGAAGGCTTTATGTTCATTCATGACGCAGACTTTGCCCAAGACCTTGTTGTAGCTCCTCTTTGGAAATGGCCTTTGGGATCTCTCGCTCTCTCACTCTTTCTCTCCCCCTCCCCCCGCCCCGGGGCGCGCGCGCGCGCGCACACACACACACATATTCTGCCTTCTTCCTTTCTAAGATGTTATCACCAGGAAGTTTCTTTGTTTTTTTTTTTTTTTAAGGTTTTATTTATTTATTTGACAGGCAGAGATCACAAGTAGGCAGAGAGGCAGGCAGAGAGAGAGAGGGGGAAGCAGGCTCGCTGCTAAGCAGAGGACCCGGGGATCATGACCCGAGCTGAAGGCAGAGGCTTAACCCACTCAGCCACCCAGGCACCCCCACCAGGAAGTTTTTATTAGATATGGTTGGCAGGGAAGCATCCCCTTCCTTATTTATTATTTATTATTTCATGCATCTCCTTTTAAGACCTAGTAGGTTTTAACTTGGACCTATCCCGAGCCCTCATTATTTACAATAGCTTTGTGCTTTATGCACACAAGGTAATAGAAACCTATATTCAATCATTTCCAAACCTAGGATGCAGCAAAGATGACCACCTCCTTTCATTATTTCAAGAGTGGATTTAGATTAGCTAGGTTGTCTGAGTCGCAGGGACTGAAGCATCCTTGGTCTTCAGTTCTATGGTAGTTTTAAATACGAGTGCAGGCCTGAGAAAAGACAGTGATCAGGAATCAGCTCTGGTGATCGCAGGGTACATTAGTTGACCTCAGACAGAAAGACTGAGATCCCAGGCCAAAGAAAGGTGCTGGACTCCAGAACAGAGATGAAAAATAACCTCAAAGTGGGAAGCCTGAGTCATCAAACACTGAGGCTTGAGTAATCAATTCATTATAAATTATTTTTTACTCTAATAAATAGGTAAAAAAGCACTTACTGGGTGCTTGCTTCCATTCTAAGCACTGGGCAAATTTAATCTATAGGAGGCCAATAATTTTCCCAATTTTGTTGCTGAGGAAACCAAGTCGCAGAGACACGGGGACTTGCTCAAAGTCGCCCAGTTGGTAGGCAGCAGTTTGGCTTCAGATCCTATGTTCTCCAGCACTGCACACGCTGCTTCCCAGAGCTGTGCACCCAGAGCAGAGTCCGAGGCTGCTCCAGGATTCCTATACAGAGCCCAATGGCCCCGGGCAAACGGGGCTGCTGGCATGGCAGGGGCCATTCCTGGTGTCTGGTAAGAGGGTTTCTTGCTCCTTTGGGACAGAGGCATCTGGAATGGACCACGCGGAAGAGAGAGCTCGGGATTGGCCCCAAGGGGCAGTGCAGGGGTTGCAGAAGACAGAGCAGGAAAGAAGCAGAAACACGGATCTAAACCAACCTCACAACTGACCTGCACCCGACCAGCTCGACTTCGGGAGTTCACCCAGACCCTCTCTCTCTCACCATAGCCAAATGGCCCGTAGTCGTTTAACCCCAGGAGGGCAGCATTCGAATGTGTGTCTGTGTGAGTCATGTCTATACCCTCAGGTATCTTTCGCATGGCAGATGGTGGCAGGAGGATATTGGGCGGGGGGGGGGGGGCAACTGTAGGAAAGGGAAAGAGGGAAGCTCACGGTCCTTGTCCTATCTCGACACACAGGTAACTTTGTCAGCCTCAGCGAACTGAGCATCCCCCGAGGAGCCGCACACATCTGTGTCCATGTGCCACGTTAACTGCACATTTCCCTGACATGTGCACCTCAGGGGATGGGGTCTCCCTGCCCTTCTGTGCCAAGAGCAAATTCATTTTGCTCATGATTTCAGGTACGCATGTGATTTACCGAAACAAAACAAGCACAGCTGAAGCCTTGACTTAAAACCAAGCCCCGGCGTTTGCAATGTATCTAATTACGAAGAACCCCACTCCTGTTCACGTGCAAGAAGTGGGGCTGGGTGGGTGGCCAATACTATATATTTAAGAGGAAAACCACAGATACAGACCCCAAGTGCTTACAACAGCTCTGTCTCTACTTCTGTGCAAAAATTTAGGAAAGGACTTGGGGATCGAAGGAGGTGGGGGTACTTTCTCTCCTTGCCAGCCCTTCCCCTGCTCTCTGATAAAGGGTGTAGCCATCAGGCTAGAAACAACGGCAGGGGAGCAAGGCATATAAATATTCAGTCGTGACAGGCCCCAAAGGATAAATGACAGCAGCCTATGCAACGTGCCTTCTGCACATTTTAAAATGACTCTTCTCCTCCGTATCCAAGCTGACATATTAGTAAATTGATTCCAGGTGAGGCTGACATTTTGTAATTATCACTATCTATAATTTTCATCTTATTTCATTGAATATTTTGATCATTTAAAATGGGGGAGCATACCTAATAGTGGTCATTAGTTCAGCCCAAGGGAAAATTCATGCTTTAATGAACTCACATTATAAATAACTTACTAAGATTACAATTGGCATGATTAGCTTCCTATTTTTTTTTTAAATAAAAAAATAAAACAGACTAATTTTATCCAAAGTGACAGCTTTTCTCTCTCAGACTGGTTCATTGTTCTATTGTTACCTTGGAGGAAGCAAAGGCCTCCTTAGCACAGTAGCAGTAATGAAAAGCACCATAACCCAACACACAGGAACGGGGGACGCTTTGTTCCGCATACGGCGGTAGCTGAACACTACACATTCTCTTGGTTCCCAACTCACCGCAGACTGGCATGAGGAAGGCCTTATGGCTTTGACACAAGGTCACGTCTGGGGAATCGTTCTCTTAGCTTGCTTATCGGAAGGGACTCTTTCTAAAGGATTGCCCAGGCAGGTGGGAAGTTCTGGGCTTGTTCCTTAATTTCCCTCGGCATCCATTTGTCTTTCAGGTGCATCCTCTATAGCTTGTGTCTGGGTTCACGTGAGGTATCATTTCTGAAGAATAGAAGGGGTGATTTTAATATGCAGGAAATGAGGGGCACCTGGGTGGCTCAGAGGGTTAAGCCACTGCCTTCGGCTCGGGTCATGGTCTCGGGGTTCTGGGATCGAGCCCCACATCGGGCTCTCTTCAGGGAGCTTGCTTCCTCCTCTCTCTCTGTCTGCCTCTCTGCCTACTTGTGATCTCTGTCTGTCAAATGAATAAATAAAATCTTTAAAAAATATATGCAGGAAATGATTTTTTAAAAAATAATGAAGCCTGGTGGTGGGTATTAAGGAGGCCATGTATCCTGTGGAGTACTGGGTGTGAAACACTGAAAAAATAAAATCACCCTCACTCATTAAGCATTCATTCATCCTCTGTTCGTCCATCGGTCCACCTGCTGATTAACCCATCATCCACCCATCCACTCAACCGCGGACTCACCCAACCATCCATTTACTCCCCCAAGCACCCACCCACTCATCTGCATATCTGCTCATCCTTCTGTCCCTATCCATCCGTCCAACCGTCTACCCTCCTCTTTATTCACCTACGTATCCATTTATACATTCCTCCTCTCATGTATTCACCTGCGCATCGACCCTCTCATCCATCAATATAGTCATCATCTATACAACTGTCCATCCTTTAAAAAACCCTTTGGCTGACATTGATCAAGCCTCTGGGCACTGGTAATAAAGACACAAGACACATCTCTACCCTTAAGGAGCTTACAATCTTGTATGGGGTCATAAATAAACCCACAATCACACAACAGAGGGCTGAGTCCTCTACCATGTTGAGAACTGTGCCATGTTGCTGCGGGAATTCTCAAGAAGGACTGGCTTACTGTGTCTGAATGGTTCAGAGAATGTTGGGCACATGTGAAGCCTGAAGCTATGCGTGGAAAATATGGTATAACCTCTGGGAGCGGGCGATATGACAACAGAGAATTAAGCAGTGGATGAAGGCTTAGCTCTCAGTTCTCCCCAAGGATGTCGCTTTGCTGAGTAGATTATCTGTATTCTGGGGCACAGCCCCACCGAGGGGCAGAAGGTATGGGGTTATTACGGCATCAGGTGGATGACAGGAACCGAAGTTGGGTCTCAGGGAGCAGATCCGAAGAACTAGGATACGGGCTGGGCCTCTGGTTCTAAAGGAAGGAAAGGAGAAAAGAATAAACAAATGGATTTATAGATAAGACAAGTCAGACAGATGAACACATGAACTGTAGGTGGCTGAGGACATCTTAGGTTCTTGCGGTCCATCAATACAGACCTTCACGTAACTCTGCCTAGTGACGTCTTTGACCAAAACCAAACCACTACCAACAACAAAAGCAGCCCCAGCCCCGATCACAAGCCAGAAGCTGGTCTTCACTCTGCTTTGCTCCCACACCTGGTGAGTTTGCACGGACCCTAACAGGCATGGGCTGCTTTTCTGCTTTGAGGGGCTAGCGCTCAGCTCCGCACAGGGGCCTAGGTGAGGCTTTTGTGACTTTTCTAGAGGCCTCGGGTCTCTGCTGAGACACAGCAGCTGTTTCCAGGAGCAACACTCCTTCTTCAACAATAGCACAGACTTTGTGAGGCCTTCCCAGGTGCTGTGGGCCCAGCATTGCCAAAAAAACGCCTGAGACCCACACAGTCGCCTTCCCCCACAGAGCTTAAATAGATTGGAAGCAAATGCTTGTTGACAACAGGTGTGGCTCAATGTGAGAAAACGTTCCTTTCCATTATTGCAGGGTTGGCACTCGGGGACATTTCCTGTGGAAGAAACAGGCTTCAAGGACCATGGGAGATCCATACTCAGAGCCAGAAAGTGCTCGGTTCCCCCCTTTTAGGGCCAAAGGCTTCACAACTCTGTGAGCAGGTGCCCCTGATAAGTACAGAGGTTCCCGAAGCTGGAGGAAGGCTAGGCAGGGAGGGCCAGGCTCCGGGGCCCCAGAGCTCCAACCGGCTGACTGATGAGGCTCTCTGTGTTGGTGGAAAGTGGCCGCATCGACATTAACTCAGCTAGATTAACTCGCTCAGCAGAGGCTTGCCAAGCTGCATGAGCCTGTCTCCGGCTCAGCTGGAGTTAGCCACTGGGCTGTGAGGGCAGAGAGAGGTAACCTGCAGGAGGCGGGGCCTCAGCCCTCAGATTACTTGACAGAAGCCCAGGGACACGGAGAAGAACTTTCTATTTGTTTGAAAAAATCTGTCCAGTGATTCTTCCTCTCCCTGAACTACTCTGGGGCGAAAGTAAGTTCTGCCTTGAACTGAGTGGACTGGCTTGCTAGGTGAGCTTCTAATTTCGGAGAGAAGACTTCGTGACTTTCTGTTGCTTTGGGAAGGTCTCCCCTCCCAACTGTGAGGGCTCATCCACACCCAGGGCCTTAATTGGAATGACTAGGGCAGCATGTCAGAATAGGGAGATATATAGGAGGCCATGGTGGCTCTTTTATAAAGAAACATCAGTAATCAGACTGTCCTTGTAGTTATTAGAGATTGAGTCAGTCAGGGGAAAGAAATAAATGGAGATAAATTGAAAAAAATTTAAATACTAATTTTTTCCTAATATGATACTTTGTCAGATTCAGTTTTTTTCTTCTACCTGCAAAGATCTACTTACGCGTTCATTAGAGGTGGGAGTGTGCATGTTTGTGATGTTTGTGTCAGGAACACTTTTTTTTTTTTTTTTTTGGACTCATTTCCAAGGCCTGGAATCCTATGTATTAGCATCCTAACGTACTAATTTAGGTGGGCTAAGTTGCACATTGTCCCTGAAATGTCATTGGCTTAACAGCGCAGAAGTTTATGTCCTGCTCATACAACAGTTCTGGGCCAGCAGTTGAAGACGTGCCATGTTCCATGTCCCACGAAGTCATTTAGAAACCCAGGCCAATGGGTGGCTCTGCCAGTTGCAACACATGGCCTTCACAGTGACCCTAGACATCGACATCGCAGCCAGCCAGAACACGGGAATATCAGGAAGTGCGCAGGGAGGCTTTAAAGGGCTCCACCTAGGAGTGGCAGGTAGGGCACCCACCCAGTCACATGACCACCTACCTGCAAGGGACTTTGGGAAATGTAGTCCAGCTGTGAGCCCAGGAGGAAAGGGGCACTGATTCGGAAGTTAGTGGTCCTCCCCCCGCACAGCTTTCATCATTGTTGTTCGACCCCCCGACTTACTGAGGGCCTGCTCTGTGCCCTGCTTTGTGCTCAGAGCTGTATCCTTATACAGCCCACACGTGGTTAGAGTCTAGGGAAGGAAAAAGATAGTGCTGACGGCTAATTATAAAAATAATTAATGACAATTCTGATTGTCATTAGGGCTCTAAGGGAAAACTGCAGGGTTGGTCACTATCTCCAGAGGGAGGTAAGGGGAAGCAAGGGAGGTTTCTGGGAAGAAGTGCCACTGAAGGGAGAGACAGAGAGACAGAATTAGCCAGGCAGAGGCACTGCAGAAGGGCATTTTCAAAAGAGGGACCAACAGGTAAGAAGTCCTGGGACAGAAAGAAAGTTTGAATGCCATCACCCCATTGAATAAGCCAGAGAGAAATTTGAAGTGAAGCAGGAGCGGTGGGTGGGGTAGGATCGAGTACTTTCTACGGGCTGAGCCAGGAGCAAGGGCTTCTTTCTCACAGCACTGGGAGCCACTGAAGGGTTTCGAGAAGAGTGTTGAACGGTCAGCTACACTTCTCACAAGTCTCTTCTACTTAATGGCACCTGATGAGGAAGCTGTTGTGATCTTTCAGGAGAGAGAGGGCAGGGCTTGCCTTATGCGGCTGGCAGCTGAAATGGAGAGAACGGGATGGGTTGGAGAAGTATATGGGGAAGGAGAAGAGATGGGACTGTCCCATTTAGACACGCACCAGGAAGGCAGCCCCGCGGTCCCAGGTATGCAGGGCCCGGCCGGCACTTGGCTCATCTGAGAGGGAGGCAACTCACCGTTACTGGTCTTTCCTCTTCCTCTGTACCTTTATGGCCTTCTTGACTTTAGGCCTATTTAATAAAAGCTCTTTAAAATGGATGTTTGGTGGAGCTCAAATTCATCCTCAATTTGCACTTGTATGGACTTTGATTAGGATTCATAACAGAGTGGCACACCTGACGTCCACAGCAGGTAATTCCAACAGCGGGGGAGAGAGGCACAAGATAAATCACTCCAAGTAAATGACTAATTAATCATACTCTTGATTTTAATAACATATACCGTCTGGCCCAAGATTCATCTGTCTATAATCTTGCATTTTATTCTAGAAATTTGATAATCAGTAAAGCCACCCATGGATTCCTAATTTATGATGATTTCTTTCTTCTCTTTCAGAAAAGTCAAGAATCAGTCATAGTCTCGGGACTGTATGAAGGGGGATGCAGGGAGGAGTGTATGTTCTTTATGTATTTCAAAAACCATTATCGGGATATTGGGACAATCTGTGGGACAGAATTGACACTATCTTCTTGAAGATGTGTCAACTCATTTCTGGAAACATCTATACCAGAGGGCTTGCTTGCAATGTATCTGTGCTCCTCCAAATCCGAAAACGGTTGTTTTCAAGGGTAGTTGGACAAGAGTCATGAATTCTTCGCAGTAAAACATCGCTCACTTGTGTGGGGCCTCAAAGACTTGTAAATCAGCGGGGGTAGGAACATGTGAGGATTCATAATTTCCAGTGAGTCATGGCTCTGCTTACTAGGAGTAGATAGCTCCATAAAATAAAATACAATTCACCTGTAAAGAGCTCCTGTATCTCATATGACAAGACAGACCCGTGGTCTTGTTACGAAAGACCGTTCTCCACTGGGGCTGGTCTTGGGCTCGATGAGGTAATTGCCTATAGGTGGACTTCTTCTGGAAACTGAGTCTCTAAACTTTTTAAATAATTGATCTGACTTCTTTCCCTTGCCCATTTATGTAGCTGGGTACGGCCAATCTACTAGTGTATGGTACACCGTCGAAAACAAAAACAAAAAATAAAAAGCAGAACATATGTCCTAGGGGGTAAACAGAAAACAGGTTCCGTTTGACTTGTTATATTATTTGGAAGAATTTACCATTGCAGAGGGGTGCTGTGTGGGGGCAGATACGTGATGATGATAGAGAAACTCTGAGTACTTGCTATGAGCCAAAAAACTGTGCTTTGGGCTTTAATTACATAAGTCAATGAAAGGTGCTACTTACTGATCATTTATTATAGGCTAGCCATGTGCATAGCCTTACTTAATCCTCATTAACATTAGCCTAAGAAGTAAGGAATACTTTTATCCTAGGTTGATATGAGAAATATGTGGCCCAGAGAAGTAAAGGGCCTTCCACCAGGTCTCACAGCCAGTGAGGGAAAGCAGGACCCAATCCTAAGTCAGCCTCTGAGAAAATGATCAATTAAGCATGCTCCTGATTTATTAACATACACTGTCTGGCTTGAGATTCGTTTGTCTACATTCTTGCATTCTATTCCAGAAATCTGATAACCAATGAAGCCATCTGTTGATTCCCAACTGACGATTTCTTTTCTTTCTTTTAGAAAAGTTAAGAATCAGATGTATTCCGGTGGCTGTGTGGAGGGAGATAGAGGAAGGAGGTGTGTGTCCTTCATCTCAAAACCATCATAGGTATTTCAGGCCGATGTGAAAATTAAAAGCTGAAAATCCAAAGCCTGACATGTAGTCCCTATGCTACACCTACGGTGCAGTCAATAGGAGAATGGTGTCATTTGCTTTCCCCTGAAACTTTCCACTGCTACATACCATTTGTAAGATGTAAAATCATCTCCAAGAAATGCTCTGTTTAAATAACAAGCCATGTCCTCTGGAGACTATGACCAAATAACATTTGGCGTATAAGAATGGAGAAATGTGTACCCAAGAAACTAGGAGGGATGCATCCATGAGCCGAGTGTGTCTTTCGGAAAGGGAAGAAATAAAGTGAAGATGTCCTTTGCATGTGTCTCCCAGATCTTGTTCCCAAAGCCTGCAGCCTTGGCTGGGTCTGGAATGGCCTTCTCCAAGAAGCAGCATAAACTCATTACTACCTAGGATATCTGCCCAGTCTTGTAGCAGGTACTGAGAAGGTGGCCAAGCCCCGAGAGCCTTGTGAGCCACTGGACACCACCTTTAGGTGGTTCAGAGCAACCCTCATAAGATGGCTCTGTTTCCCCCATTAGGTACCATGGCTCGGCACAGTCCTGGCCCTCTCCAGCGTCACCCTACGGGGACCATCCCTCCATAAGCTCACAATTGCTGCTTTTTAACGCCCAGCTTAGGGAATCATGCTGAATTAGTTCTTTGTGTTATTAACTGGAGGAGCACTTACATTTTCTGACATCTCTAATCTTGGAGCTCAGGGAATAGCACAGAGCATTTGCATGAAATTACCCCTCATTCTATCTATAGGCTTAGCTGCCAGCGTTTGTGAATTTGGCAGAAGCCAGCAGATCTCGCAGTTAATGTCTTCCTCTCCTGCCAGGCTCTCCAGAACGGGGTGCATTAGAGTGCTGCGTGATGAAGAGCAGGGTGCACTGTGGGATGTGGAGCCGAGGTGATCCTGTTTGCAGCAATTAAAGAAGCAAGGCTTGGTGGCATTATTCACATGCACGCCTCCTAATGCCTTTTGCTCCATTAAGCCTTTGGATCAACTTTTGTAGGAGGATGTTGGCGAGAACATGGGCAGGGTTTGGGCACAGGTAGCGGTGCGCCTCCAGGCCGAATCACCTACCAGGCTGGCAGCCGTGTGTTTCCTTTTTGGACTTGCCAAAGGAGGTTTCCTTTGCTGTTTTCACTGTTTCTTGTAACATCCGCAGAGCCAAGCAGCTCAGGCTAGATTCAAGTGGGTACGGTTCGGCCCGACGAGCCCCCCCCCACCCGATCACCTTTTCTCATGTGTCTTGGGGATTTCCCCTCCCACTCTCAGGGTGTCTTGTGGGGTTGGGAGACAATCACTGCTTGCTCAGGTCCCCTGCTGCTGGGTTGTTCCTAGAAATTAGAGATGTCACCAAGTGTCAGTGCTTCTCTGGTTAATTACGCAAAGAGCCAGTTGGATCTGATTCCCAAAGCTGGCAGTTAAGGACAGGACTGTGAACACACGAGGAGGGGGCCTCTTAGGTGGCACCCGAGGATGCACAGTGTGTAGAAAGGCCACTGTGCCCGGTGAGGAGACAGAGGGTCACCTTTGAGGATTAAATCTGAAGGTTTCCTGACAACGGATGGTCCAGACTTGGGGGTGTGGTTTTGACAGGACACGTCACCTCCCAAGTGTTCAGTTTGTCTCAATTTATAACGAGGGGCCGAGGCAAGAGAAAGAATTCCAAAGGGCATTTGGGGTTTCAGAACGATGGGGAGCCACTGGCAGCTCCAGAGGGCAGGACACTCTTTCTACTGGAGGAGTCCACTCCTTGTTTGGTTGCTTGTTCTAATCAAGAGAGTGTCGGCAGTATTTTATTTGAAAAATAGAGTTTTGCCGTGCAAACCCCACAGGTCTGAACCGTGTCTTTCCAGCCCAAGAGTTGTAGGCCGTCTCTAGGCCGGTCTTCTGATTCTGAGAGTCATTAGGTCCCCATTCAGATCCAGTTCCGACCAGTCTGCACAGAGCGTTGTCTCCTTCCTGTGGACAGGCATTGCAGGCATGCTCCCAGAGAGAACCGGGGGGACGAGGCCTTAAATAGATGACACCCTCTGTCTCCGCCGAAGGAGTATATTCCTTCTTTAACTACTGCTCACTGTGACATGAAAGTTTGCTTCCTCAGCTAGATGCTCCCGAAGCTCTATGAGTGCTGACTTACAGGGGAGTTTGAAACTGTGTTTCACACACATATACACACACACATTCCCCTGATACAATATACTGGGAGAATGTTGTACGTCTCGTTACACCGAAGACTTTAGATCAACATTTCTCCAACAGGGTTACTTATTAACACAAACAAGCAACCCTTTGGTCAAGTATGTGAGAGCACAGCGTAGACTGGACCTCCAGTAGGCAGCATGGCGCCCCGACTTCTGCCCCCGCGTTCACACCCAGTGTGAGTCCTCTCTTTGCCGTGTGGGAAGGATCTGTAACTTGCTTCTGGCCAGGAGAATGTGGGAAAGGAGATAGATGTCCCTTCTGCAGTAATGTTTTGCCATGTGAGGTGCAGTCTTCCAGCCTGGACTGGGGAGACTCTCCCACATTGGCTTTAAAGAGTGTGCTGTCCAGTCCTGAGTGAGTGTGTAAAGAGGGGAAGGACCCCTGGGCACAAAGAACAGCTCTTGACCAATGTCCAGCAAGAAAACGGAGGCCTCACTCTACCACCCAGAGGAGACGAATTCTGCCAACAGAGTTAGAAAGTGGCTCCTTCTCTAGGTGAGCATCAAAACACCCCCCAGAGCCCCAGGGGACATGGGGCTGGCAGCCTGCTGAGACCCTGAAAGGCCCCTGAACCACAAGAGAATACATGTGTGTTGCCTAGGGCAGCTTAATTTGTAATAATCTGCTAACACAATAATAGAAGGCCAATACCACGCCCTTAGATATTTACAAAGAGCATTAGCAAAATAAAAGATTTGAGAGGGCATGAAAGAAAGAAAAACACTTCACTATTTAACTTTATTTAACATGGCATTTCCCATACCAGTAAGAACACGCCCCCCACCTTTATAAACGTCTTAACAGTGTTGTGCTGTTCTATGGAAAAAATGTAGGAGAGTGATTCTGAACCATTTTGAGCTCAAGAGCATTTTACACTCTTAAAAATAATTGAGGACTCAAACCTGTTGTTTGTGTGGATTTTATCTATGGATACTGGCCATATTTGAAACTAAAACTGAAAAAAATATACATGTATACCAACTAATCTATTTTAAAATAATGACAAGCCCGTTAAGTATTAGCACAGATAACATTTTTTTGTGTGCAAATGAACTACATATTCCAAAACAAACAAAAAAAAGTAGTGAGGAGAGTAGTGTTGTTTTACTAGTTTCTTTCCTGAATGACCGAACAGGATTCAAATGGGTCCTTAAATCTGTTTAAGCGTTCAGTTTGTTGTGATACTGCTTTGGTTGAAGAAAGTGAAGAAAATCCTGCCTCACAGAGAAACATAGTTGAAAAAGGGACGAGCATTTTTCCTTGTCTTTTTAGGGAACTGTGGATATTCTTCTCTGATACTTTGGATGTACTAGTTTCTTAAATGCTCATTGCATTGTGAAATCTGAAACTCTACCAATGAACTTCTCATGAAGTTGGTGAGAGAGTGAGAGTGAAAGGCAAATAATACCTTAGAATGACCATGAAAATAGTCTTGGCTTTATGTACCTGCTGAAGGTGTCTCATGGGAGTTCTCAGACCAGACTTTGACAACCACTGCTTTAGGAAATACTCCATTAATCAGTTAGGGGGCCCAGACTCATCTTAACTGATTCATCAATTATGTATTGATTACCTTTCATACGAGACACTGAACCAGTGCTGGGAAGAAATGGAAATAAATACTATGCGGTGCCTGCCTCAGTGACATAATATCCAGGGAGAGAAGAGAAAAATAAGCAATCATCTATATATTAATAAAAATCCAAATGCAGTAAGTGCGTGCCAGTGAGCTAAGGGAGAGAAGAGGGAGGGAGACAGACAGAAAGACTAGCTAATTTACTTAGGTAGGTGGCCAACGGTGGGAAGGTGTTCCAGGCTGGGGCGGTGCAAAGGTGTAGCCCCTTCAGGAATGGCCCCTTCATGTAGCACATGCGGTCGTCCGGTGACACGTGGCAAGGCCAGCTGCATGTAGATGGATTTGCCAAGGTGCGGGAACCCACATGGTAGAGTGAACAGGACTTGGTAGCAGTGCAGAGCTTTCTTGTGTCTCATCAGACTTCCTAATAATCCTCCATCAGAAAAGTAATCATCTTCTCAAAGGGAAATGGGGAAATTTCATATGTGGAGGTTTTGATTAATACAAGGAAAGAGTCAATTTAGTTCCGTAATAGACAGTACCCTGCAAGAGCCACATGGGAGGAGGGAGAATGGAGAGGAAAAAGGGATGAATGTGAACAGATTTTTAGAACCCTTAAGTGGCATCAAACCATGGTAACAAGTGTCCACTCTAATTGTGATCCTTTCAGGGCATCCCTAGAATTCAATCAAAGTCCTATTCTGAGCAGTAGCTTTGTGCCTTGTATGAATTTGTCATTCGTTCTCTCAATAACCCTTGGAGGAGGTAGACCGGCAGGTGCACTCTGGAGCTGGAGAAACTAACAAAGACTCGGGGCCAGATTTGAACTCCAGTCTGCCCTCTTCCACATTCTTCGAGTCTCCTTCAGTGCCCTCCCTGGGTCTTTATTACCCACCATCCTCCCATGCTGCCCCACTACCTACACAATCCTTTATCTCCGTGCTCTTCGACCGCTTGGTGCTATTCTGTGGCCTCTGCTTGCTGTGAGGACTCGTGTTTCTTCCTTCTCAGTTTCACGTTTTGTTACATGAGCCAACAACTCTGAACTTCCCCCAGCTACTTGGCTGCTTCTACTCATAGCCTCAGGTAAGAGGTGATTCTACCATCTCTCTGTCCTGGACCATGGGACACCCTGTCAGCTGGGCTGGCCTGGTTGTGTGTGTGTGTGTGTGTGTGTGTGTGTGTGTGTGTTACACCTCTTAGAATCTCATAAAAGCCATGGATCCATTACCTGGAAAATGTGGAGCATGTAGGCACACTCTCAAAATACAAATTCAGTTTATGTAAAATTCTGGGAGATTTGGCACTCCCTAAGGACCATTCATCCACAAGATTCTCTCTATATCCTTGACTCCAGGTTATGATCCCCTGCTCCCTCTACTAGATTGTAAGACCCATGAGACAAAAGCTGCGTCTTATATGCCATTGTACCAAGCACCAAGCACAAAGCTCGGTACCCACAGATCTTTATTCTGGAAGGGTAGAACTGAATGAGCTGCATGACCCCTTCCTCAGGATCCCTTTATCCATTTCTTGTATTCCTCCTATCTTGTCATGCTCCAGGAATGAAATGTATACCTCTCCTGGCCCAATGACCATTAATTTTGGAATCATGGCCCAACGCCTGACTACACACAGGCTGTATGACATCATTTCAGCCTATAAAGTGCCAAGCGCTAATTGATTTATAAGAAAGTTGACGTGTAATGCATGGCACAGTCCCAAGGGCTCCCAAGGGCTCCTAAGGGAGGGACAACAGCATCGGACTCATGTCAGGAAATCACTCTTGCCGGCCCTTGTGGGACAGGATGACATTCTGGCCAGGAAGCAGTCTTGACTTTGGGTCTGAATCTGCCCCTGATGGAGTTATTCACAGATGGCTAAGTTAAATGCAGCCTTCATAACACTAAGGCATTTCAGAAGTAGCTAAGCAAGTGGCCCATGAAATGGAGGCACCAGAAGCCTGGGGAAGCCTCACCAATGCATCACCCAGTGAAGCCATTGTGTCTCTCCTCAGTAATGAGCATTTCCAAGGGCAACGTGGGGGATTTCCATCAACCTGTGAGAAGGCAGGATGTGCAGGCATTGTGGATCAAGAGAGGGAGTAAAAACAGCGATAAAAAGCAGGAAAAAAAAAATGAGGCCAGGATCCAAGGAGATACTTTTTTGTGGAAAAGAGAGGGGAAAAAATAGCTCCACCCCTCCTGTCCAAATGAAAAAGCATTTAATTGAATGTTCTTTATAGAGGTGAAAAAAATCCCCTGTGGAGTTCCTAGTGTTTCATTATCCAATTGAGTTCCGTACCTCAAGTTTCAAAGACCATTCTCCTGAATGATTATTCTACTTGCCCTGCCAGTCTGCCCTGTGCTCGGTGATCCCCTACTGGGCTGCATCATTTAAAAGTCAAAACCCTGAAAGTATTTTTATGCCCAATATAGTAGCAGAGCAAGCTCTAGTATCACTCACTTTATTCTCCACAACCTCCTTCCTCTTGTCTGTTATGCAGATTTCTGTGCTACTGAGGATGCTTGGCATCAACAGGGCTGCTCCCCAAAGGCTTTCTTAATCCTGTGAAAGGCCTCAGAGGGAAAGAGATTATCCGGTTGAGAGAGGCAGCCTCACAAGATAGTGGTTGAAGCAAAGGCTGGGCTCCTCAGTGCCTCTTGAAGTTAGAAAAATCGGGGATGGCCTAGGGGGTTGGTGAGTGGCTTTCAGAAGGTAAGTCTATCAGAAGGCACCAGGCTTTTGCTGGGTTGAAATGGCCCACACAGACTTGTCGGTAGGAGCTTTTCCAGCCAGGGCTGCCTCTACTGGGAGAAGCGTGGAAGGGAGCTAGGGTAGAGACCCTCCCAGCAAAGGTATCAGTTCTATGAAATACTCCTGTTTGTTATTCTCGAGAACGTTGTAAATCAGGTCGAAATCACTGGAACATCTAGGAAGTGGTCCCCATCCTCCCCACCCCTAACTTGAGAGGGACATCTAGGGGGTCTGGTGAAGAATCATTTCAAATCTTGCCCTTCAGAGACAAGCTACTAGGGTTGGCTGATAAACAACATAAAATAATTGTTTAAAAGTCTCACATCTGACCTGCTTAACACCTTGCACACGTTGTAATTTAGAAAATATTTGATGACTTTGAATCCAATCCCACTTTCTCACAGAAAGGCTTAATTTCTCTCTGACTGAAATGAATAGTTATGTTGTCATACCTTAGCCAAACACTCTATAAATATAATACCTTCAGCCTGAATATTTCAAAAACTCTAGTTTTCATTTCAAGCTGTTGTGATATTTTATCTCTGAAGTTGTAGAATAATTTAAACCAATTTTTCCTACTTCAGTTAGTTCGAGGTTGATTCTTCTGTCTGAATCCCTCCCTCGCAGAACACGTAAACTCCCTCCAACCTCCTGCACTGGCAGAAAAGCAATTTGTTTCCAAGATTCAGGACTAAAAAAAAATATGGCTGTGGGATGATCTAGAGACGCTATTATGCTGATTCTTTCTCCTGCTTAGCTCTCTGCTCCATTATGAAGATAAACAAACACTAGGCTCCCCAGAGGTAAGGCCCTCCCTGGGCTTTCCTCCCAGAGCCTCCGGGGTGTTGCTGTGCACGCTCATGTCCTACAGCTTCATACCTCCCTCCACCAGACGGCACAGCCTGTTGGGTAGGGAAGTCCTCTCACCCACAGTTCGCTAATCCAGGTCTCTGCTTGGCAGTTTTAGATTCCAGTCTTCGAGCCCTAGTTCATGAACTGTTGTCCTAGGGCCCCGGAAGGGTCCATGTCAGATTCAGCCTCTGCAGACCCTCTCAGGTGATGAACAGGTAGACTATCTTCCCCATCGGTGCACCCTAAACTAAGAGGAAGGATGGTGGGGACCGCGACTGTAAAGGCCAGTCAAGTGACAAGTTGGAATCAGGCTTGGAGGGATGGGGAAAACTCCAAGTGACATCCCTATCTAATACTGACAGCTATCCCCCTGAAGTATATGCCCATGTACCTGCCACTTGCCCTACAGTGTCCTGAATGCTTGAGCCCACCCTGGGGACTCATGTGGTATATTATCCCCACTTTACAGATGAGGACCTGGAGGTTTAAGCAGGACCTCACCCAAGGTCATGTAGTGAGTGGACAGTGGAACAGGACCCTGTACCCAAGCAAGTTATCTGTAGACATTTCACCCTTAACCACCACCCTCCCGACCCATTTCTCACCACAGTCCACCTCTGGGCTGCTGATTCGCACTTCAGAGACCTACCAGGGGAAACAGCTGTGGCCCTGCGCTGGCCCCTCTTTTCCAGGTTCCGTATTGGATCCGGATGAGTTCCTTAGCCCGTTCCGGGAAAGCATCCTCCTTCCTGCCTCTCTGTCTCACATAGACTTTGCAGGCATCCAGACAGATTGGGTCCCTGTTCACTTAACACAGTGGGGACAGTTTGCCACTGTTCATTTATTTATTTTTTCATTGAGCAAATGTGGTGTTTAGAACCTCCCGGGCCTCGGGACCCGACTCGGCGAGTGGAACAGACAAGCCTATTGCCTCTTAGAACTGAAAGCCTCCCGACTTCTTCCTCGGGGTTCCGTTCCTCACTTACGCCGTCCCATTAAACCTCACAACTTCTGTGACAGGCATTTTACAAAGAGGAAACACAAATCTTGGAAGGTGGGGCGGTTGGCCCGAGATAATACACTTAATAAGTAGCCAAACCAGGTGAATTCAATTCTGACTCTTGCTAGAACTTTTTTTTTTAATTTTGTTTATTTATCTATTTTTTTTT
>RCUC01109356.1:0-22773 GCA_003697995.1 Taxidea taxus jeffersonii
TTTTCTGAGATGGACACTGCCATGGCGGTTGAGTCTGGGTGGCATTGGAAATATCACCACGGAGTCAGTTCATTAATTCCCCACTGGATCTCACTGAGTCGAGGAATCTGCATCTCAGGAGGTAGACTCTAGAAATGTTCTATGTTGGAGATGAAGATTCTTCTGTTCCTGTGATAAAATGTATGAGTATAGAGTATTTATAATGTGTAATGCTTTCCAACACAAAGCATGCCTTCTTAGTGAGTTTACTCATTCAGCTCCAGGCTCTCCTGTACCTCTGGGGCTTTCTAGAATCCTGCCTCCCAGTACTTGCCAAGCAGCCTTGTGTCCTGCAGACCCTGCTTTCCCGGGCGGGCTGCCTTCACCTTCTGCACATCGGTGCCCGCGGCTGATTGCAGACACCTGTCCTGTTACTAGAGAGTTCAACAGTCCCAGCCTGAGGGTCAGGTTATCTCTGAGTTCTTGCCCCTAACGTCCAAACTACCCGACCCTAAAGATTTGGGGTCCTACTTAACACCAGACTAACCGCACTCGCCTCCTGGCTTCAAGACAGTCGTTTTGTCTCTAACTGCACAGGATAGTAACCTTCCTGATTGGACTTTGAAAAATACTCAGTCCTATACTTTATTTTACAAATAAAATAAATCCTCTTTTTCAAAGCCCAGCTAGCAAGTTCTGTCTGGCCTGTGCACTTGTTTGACCTTGAGGGTGTAAAATAATAATGGATTGCCTTCCTGCGGAGATGGTTTGAACAGAGACTGATGTAAAGTCACAGAAAATGTGGGGCACGGAAGCACAGTTTTAGCTCCATATGCCATTTCTCTCCGTTTCTTCCACTCTGGTCACACACATCGCAGCCTCACTGGGTAACATACTCAGACCTGAGGTCATCTAAAACGGGGGCCAATTTCTGTCTTGGCAGGAAGTGTGCGTGTTGTCTCTGCGTCTCGATTCCCACCCCATATTGATGGAAATCTGACTCGGATCTCAGAGCCGCCCAAGTTCCTGGCTGTTGGCCTATCTCAGACCTCTACCACCCATAACCCTTTGGTTTTTCGTAGGGAATGAAAGGGTTATTGTAGACTAAAAAGTGTATGCCACATGACAGTTCCCCTTGGGTCTTTGGCTAGGCGTTACTCCTTTCTTTCAGGCCTCTTTCTACATTTCACATATGTGGTAACTGATTTGTTTGGTTTTGGTTTTGGTTTTTTTCACCCTGGCATAGGTCACCTTGACTTTTACTTATTTTTTGCGCTAACTTCATAAGATCCTTGCAAGGATTCAATGGAATAGTACATGTGAATTAGGTAAGATACAAATAAGGCTGCTATTATAAAAGACCTCAGCAAACCCATTGCATAGTCTTGAGAGAAGTTTTGTTCTCTCACCTGTACCAGTTCTGGGGAGCTGGTCTAAAGTGTATGTGGCATTTCAGTTGCATCAGGGTCCTAGGCATCTTCATTCTTGACTCAATGCCTTACCTAGTCATTGTCCTCATATACGTGATCATATGTAATACCAAGTCTGTGTTCCAGGTAAGGGAAGAAGAGAGAAGAAGATAGGATATTTCTGCTCATATCCTTTTGGTCAGACCCTAGGCAGATGGCCACATCTATCTGTAAGATGAGAGAGAAGGGAAATGTAGGTTCTATGTAGACTGTCGTGTATCCAGCTAACACCAATGTTACTAAAGTAGGAAAGACTATTCTTGGGACAATTTCTTCTTGCTAAAGCATGGGGTAGGCTTAAAAGACAAATTATTAACAGCTGTGGCTATAATTAATGCCATTACAAGGGTGAGTGTTCATGGTTTTGAGCTCCTGAGAACCAAACTTACTCTGGACATAACCAGTAGCCCCTTTCCATGATGAAAACCCATTCGACGAATTCTGCAGAATCATTTGGTCCCATCACAGGAGAAGTATTGTTTCATGTCTCAGTTTGGAAGTGTGGAACCAGGGGTTTCATAAAAGAACTGAGCCCTAGTTCCTGGGGCCTCCAATGATGAATTCACACTCTCCAATGCATCTAGAATGGTAATAGTTATGTACCACCCCAGGACAAGTTGAGAAAAATAAGCATTCACATAACCTTCTTTGTTGTGTGGTTCAGACGAGGAACCCTAGTTGAGAAAGGCAGTATCTAGGGAACTAGGATTTGAGTCACACACAAGTTCTGCATTGGAATGGTTCCTATGTTATAGCTTCTTTTCCTTTCAAGTATGTAGACTTGGAACTCCAAATGTTAGTAAACTCAGAAGTCACCAGTCTCCATAGAGCTATCTCACATGGGGCAAACTCACCAGATTCTTTTGTTTAAAACTGGAACATGAGTTGATTAAAGTAGAGTAAGAACCAAAACAACTCAGGGAGAAGATATTTGTTTGCTAATCAACACATTCTCTACTTTTAATCAGTGTTTTAGGGCAGCTCAATCTTTACCCAATGGTTATTTTCAATGTAGAATCTACAAGAGTAGTTAGTTGGGTCATACTAAGGAGTGACGTTGTCAAAACCATGACACCCTGAGGCAGCTGACTGTCCGTTGTCATTAAATGGTCCTCCAGGCTGGTACCCACTTGTGGCCACAGCAATCTTGTCTTTGGGTAGTATCAGGGGCAAATTGCTTAATTTTGCCTTTTTGTAATTCTCTGTTATGTTCGTCAGGACTATCATCCCACTCTGTTATCAATAAAGTATTTCTTCAGACATATCCAATACATTTACCTTGATTGAAAGTCTTTTAGTTAAAATTATAACCTGGTAATGTCTCCCTAAGTGGCAGATTATAACTATATATGAGATCATCACAAATGATCTCTGGTTATCCCTAGTTTCATTCTTTAGAATATGACTTTAAAATTGGGTTTATAAGCACCCTGCCCTTTCCCATACATACCAACTACTCCTTAACACAAGAAGTTGATGTGGTCTTAAAAAGACTACTTTCTGTTTTATCAAGGAAAAAATAATGCTGTTCTCTAAATCTGTAAGAACCATGAAGTCATATTTAGTTGGACATCTGGAATGGTGAGAGGAGTTTATTATATTTGACTTCTTTAAGATGATAACCACATCGGTCTTACACTGTTGCCATTCCCTTTTCTGTGCTGGATGTCCTGTGAGTTCTCTGTGTTTGTTTGCTTAGGGGGAGGCAACTATGTCAGTATGAAATCAACTAAAGGGAGCGAATGGGAATAGCCAACAGAGAAGTGGTATTATTCTGTGTCTTTTTTAGAAAAAAAAAAAAAAAAGAATATTTACTAAGCATTTATTTTCAGTTTTGTTATATGATATACAAAAGGGAGGGGATGAGGGTTTCTTAATATAAAATATGCAACACACATGAAAAAACATGGAGGTTACAAAAAAAAAGTATACAAGAATATAAGCTGAGGTGTTGTATGTTAGTTAGTGTTTTTAGCTCCATGGAATAGCAGCCTTGTTCTTTTCATGTAACAGGTTCAAAGATAGGGAGGGAGACTCCAAGGTTGAATAACTGCATTGCTCAAAGATGTCATCGTGGCCCAGTCTCTCTGTCTCTATATTCTGCTGCCTTCCGCTTGTGATAGCTGGTTGGCTACATGGATGCTACATACAAAGAGAGACAGCCCATCCCTATGTGTAAATACTCCTGGGCACAGTCTAAGGCATATTAGACTTAGAACAAAATGTCAAGGTAGTCCTCAGCTGGAGAGGAGAAAAAAAAAGTTTCCCCAGACTATGGATCCCCATATGAGGAAATACCTATTGTTTTAGTCCATATATACTTACCCTAAATCAAGAATTGTCTTTCTCTGTTTGAACAATGGCAGGAACTGTTGACATCTAGGTCATTATCAGACAGCTAAATGCTTAGAGCAGCATAATTCAAGGCCGTATGTTTACATATATCAAAGGTATTTTGAAGGTTATGTTGCCCGTCACCAGAACAAGAGTTCAGTTTCCTTAATAAATTGCTTTGAAGTGAATACCTTCGCTCCAGGAAGACAACAGGGACTTTTCCCCATTGGAAATTTAATCTGATCTCTCTTCTAATTACTGATTAAAAACAAATGACCAAGGGGAGTTAGATGAAAAAGCCTGAATACTTGATTAAGTCCTGAGAACTAAAAATGATGAGTTGGCACTATGCTAACTTATCCCTTAAAGTGTTAGTCCTTTTCTGCTCATCTGGGTAGTTTCACTCAGTTGTAGCCTTAAGTCTTACTGAAAAATGGAACAAATGGGTTCCTTCCCCAAAGCCTGTCAGTGTTTATTGCCCACCACATGATATTTATTTACAAAGCTGGATGCTGCGAATAATAGAAATATGGCCAAGTCAGAGCCAACCCCTAAGATCACACTGTGATACAGTCACTTTCGCCCTTGGAGTCTAGGCTAACATGACTGTCATGGAGGGAAAAAGCACTTCAAGCTGACCTAGATGTTATGCTTGAGATGCTCATGGCCAAGTAGGATGAATATATGTAAACAGCCTAGCTGCTGTTGACTTTAAAAAAAAATGGTTTGGTTCCAATAAAATGAAAGCCTCGGAAGGCACTTATCCCAGCAGCAAATGTACTAAAAGAAAATTATATAAAAAATAATAGTCTAACCATTATTTAGCAGTAAAACAAAAATTCATACAGAATTTGATTTTGAGGTATGTTCATTTTGGCTTTGCCTTCAATGTCTCTCCAATAACAGATAACAAATACTATTTGTTATTTGTTATTTATCTGAAACTCAAATTTAACTGATTTTCCTTTATTTTATTTGGCAGTTTTTCTTGGGAGGGTGTCAGGATTGAAGGGCAAATATTCTAGGTGTTGAGGACCTCTAATAAAAGAAGCATCAGTTAGTAGGATGGACCTAAAAAGTAGTCAGAGTGTAAAATTAACCGAAATTGGTAATTGGTAAATGTTAATGGGTGAAAGTGAATGGGTAGTATTCTAGTTGAGGAGACTAGGTGGATGGTTGTTTCACTCATCATACTTCTCTCCCTTTTATGTTTTTAATCTGTATAATCTTTTTGAGTAAGCTCATTTACTAATTATTGTTCATCAACACCTTGAACTAGCAATGTGATTGCAATTAGGTGTGTATCCCTGAAATCAGACGGCTGAGGATCACTTCTCAGCACTACCGTTTACTGGGTGACCCAATGGGAGCTTCCCAAGCTCTTTGGTTCTCTGGTTGTTTATCTGTTATGTTTAAAAAAAATACTGGAAATATATACATCAAAATTGATTACCACTCCTGCTATAACTTCTGTTTTCACTTTTTACCTGTGGTTTCTAATTTTTATAATGCAGATACATATCACCATTTAGTGGAAAATTTTGAGACTACTGATATTCTTTGATTGAGTTAAAATAACCATTTTATACTCTTTTTAACAAAACATGCTGGAACAACTGTATGTGTAAAAAAAGCTTTTATCCATACCTTGCACCATATGCAAATATTAACTCAGAATGTATTATAAGCTTAAATGTAAAACCTAAAACTATAAAACTTCTAGAAGAAAATATAGGAGAGTATTTTTGTGACCCTAGTTTAGGTAGAGATGACAAAAAGCACAATCCATTAAAAGAAAAAAAATGATAGATAAATTATATACCATCACAATAACTATTGTACAAGAGTAAGTAAGAACATGAAAAAGGTAAGCTACAGGCTGAGAGAAAATATTCACAAATAACATATGACAAATGAATTTTATCCAGAACATATGATGAACTCCCAAGACAAAAATGAGAACAGGATTCAATAAATTCATTTAAAAACAGACAAAAGATATTAAAAGGCGCCTCGCCAAAGATGCAAAGATGGAAAGTGAGCACTAAGATACTCGACATCATTCGTCAAGCAAATTAAAACTGCGATGAAGTACCATTACACATCTGTTAGAATGGCAATGACAACAACAGCTACAAAAATATCAAACAACAGACAAGAGTGTGAAGCAAGTGGAACCATTGGCAGGAATGCAGAGAGTGATGTGCTCACCTGGTGACCCTGCGTTCTCACTTCTAGGTATTTACCAAGGGTAATGAAAACCTACGTTCATATAAAAACCTATGCACTAATGTTTACAGCAGCCTTATTCATCAAGAAAGAAACGGAATAGAAAACAGCCCGGACATCTTTCAACTGGCCAAGGGGTAAACGGACCATGGTACATGGTGCTGTGTCAGGGAAGACTTGCAGTAGTAAAAGGGAATGGATCGTTGATGTGACAGAGATCATTTGCACACACATCTCCATGTGAGACAAGCCAGAGTCAAAAGGCTGCATCATCTACGAAAGGCAAGACTGCAGGGATGATAAACAGGTCAGTGGTCACCAAAGACTGGCAGGGGGTGTGAGCTGGTGACATAGGAGTGCAGGAGGATTTGGGGGCTGGTGGAATTATTGTATAACTTGGCTTTGGTGGCAGTTATACAACTGTACTCATCTGCCAAAACGTGCAAAACTGTACCCTACAAATGACAAATCTTACCTTAAATAAACTATACCTTAATAAAAAATGGAAAAATGAGTTACTTTACAAGTGAAGTTTTTGTTTGTTTGTTTGTTTGTTTGTTGTTGTTGTTGTTGTTGTTGTTTTTCAACTTTATTTAAGCTTTATTTAAACATATAATGTAACCCCACCACCCTCTCCCAACCCCTCTTCCCCCCACCCCCCTCAGTTTGTTTTACGACATTAAGAGTCTCTTTTGGTTTGTCTCCCTCCCGATCCCATCTTCTTTCATTTTTACTTTTCCTACCACCTTAACTCCCACCCCCATTGCATCTCCACTTCCTCATATCAGGGAGATCATGTGGTAGTTGTCTTTCTCCAGTTGACTTATTTCGCTAAGCATAATACGCTCTAGTTCCATCCATGTCGTCGCAAATGGTAAGATTTCATTTCTTTTGATGGCTGCATAGTATTCCATCGTATATAAATACCACCTCTTCTTTATCCATTCATCTGTTGATGGGCATCTAGGTTCTTTCCATAACTTGGCTATTGTGGACATTGCTGCTATAAACATTCGGGTACACGTGCCCCTTTGGATCACTACGTTTGTATCTTTAGGATAAATACCCAGTAGTGCAATTGCTGGGTCATAAGGTAGCTCTATTTTCAATTTTTTGAGGAACCTCCATGCTGTTTTCCAGAGTGGTTGCACCAGCTTGCATTCCCACCAACAGTGTAGGAGGGTTCCCCTTTCTCCACATCCTCGCCAGCATCTGTCATTTCCTGACTTGTTCATTTTAGCCATTCTGACTGGTGTGAGGTGGTATCTCATTGTGGTTTTGATTTGTATTTCCCTGATGCCCAGTGATATGGAGCACTTTTTCATGTGTCTGTTGGCCATCTGGATGTCTTCTTTGCAGAAATGTCTGTTCATGTCCTCTGCCCATTTCTTGATTGGATTATTTGTTCTTTGGGTGTTGAGTTTGCTAAGCTCTTTGTAGATTTTAGATACTAGCCCTTTATCTGATATGTCATTTGCAAATATCTTTTCCCACTCTGTCAGTTGTCTTTTGGTTTTGTTGACTGTTTCCTTTGCTGTGCAAAAGCTTTTGATCTTGATGAAGTCCCAATAGTTCATTTTTTCCCTTGCTTCCCTTGCCTTTGGCGTTGTTCCTAGGAAGAAGTTGCTGCGGCTGAGGTCGAAGAGGTTGCTGCCTGTGTTCTCCTCAAGGATTTTGATGGATTCCTTTCTCACGTTGAGGTCCTTCATCCATTTTGAGTCTATTTTCGTGTGTGGTGTAAGGAAATGGACAAGTGAAGTTTTTAATCAGTGGTGTCGTTATTCGGATTAAATTAATCAGCAGTTAAGGGAAAAGGGACAAGGTGAAATGATGCGATGTGAATAAAGAATTTATGGGTCAAAATAGAATGAGAGAAAGAATATAAGAGCTGAACTCTTCAGTGGGGGATGATTAGTTCTGTATTGGGTCATTGTGTTTGAGTTATCCTTGGATTATTCAAATGGAGAAGAGCTGTCCCTTCTGCATCCTAATAGTGCATACCTTATTGCTCTAACATTTATTTAATCTTGATTTGTTTTATAACTATTTGATGTATCTGTTTCCCCAATGACACAATTTCCTGAGGGAGGGAACTAAGTTTTACACCTATGTAATTTTGTACACATTTTTTTTTCAATAAGAACTATTTTTTTTTAATTATCACTGTTATATGATGGTATGCAGTTCATTGACTTCCAGGGTTGATTCCAGTGGTCTGTCTGTAAAGGCCCATCTCTTCCAACTTACATCTTCTCCTACATTTCCATTTATAATACTCCTGAGACTTTCCCTTGGTCTAATATACTGTACCACCCTTTTTTGAACTAACCTTGAGCACAACTATATATCAACCTTTGTGCCAGGCCCAGGTGGTATGATTTGGGAGGTATTAATTTTGTTTCCATGGAGCTCAGGACAAGCTGAAGTCAACTAAAACAACTTGGTCATTAGTGTAGTATAAGAAGCATGAATGTGATTCATAAAACTGAAAAAAAGAAAAGTAACTAACTCAGCCCAGGTTGCACGAGTAGACATTAAAAACAAAACAAACAAACAAACTAGGTGATCTTTGCAATTTTGAAGAATGAGCTAGGGTTATTTATACTAAAAAAGTAGGGACAAAGGGTCATGAGAAACAGGCAGCAGAAATAGTTTTCAATAGGGCATGGACACTGGAGAAGATGTGTGTATTGATATGGGAAACTAGAGTGGTTAAGCATGGCGGAAGCCAAAATTTAGTGAAGAGATCTGGAGAAGCAAAAGAAGAGAGAAGTCATAGTGGCCAGATAGTAAAAATATGCCATGGAGGTCGAACTGGCAAGCTTGGTGACTGAATCTGGGGACTAATGGTTAGGCGGTAGTCGAGTGTGGCTGGCTTTCAGGTCTGGCTGTGTGAGTGTATAAGGATGTTCTTTGTGAAGGAGGAGCAGACCTAGCGAGTGAGGAAGTGAGTGCAGCCTTGGCTCCAGCTGCCCTGAGGAGGGCAACATCCCCAAAGTTGGAAGTCAGGGGAGCATCCTGAGTGAACGTCATCTCCCACCCACTCTTACTCTTCCTGCAAGTCTTATCTCGGTGCTCTTCCTTGTGAGAAACCAGAGAATACTGATTCATTTCACAAGACACTGTGAGGAACCACTGTGTGCTAGGGAGTGGTTTCGGCACAGGTGAGCCAAGTGAAGTAAGTATCAGCCTTGTCATCAAGGGACTTAATAAACTCATGGATTGAATGAGGGAGACATAAAGGAGAGAACTCGTATATAGAAGTTGAGATAAGTGCTATGCAACATATAACCAGGGTGAGGTGAGAAGAGAATAATGGGGTGGCTTAGGTGGGGATCCCAGTGAAAGCCATTCTCAGGAGACACCATGTAACAGGACACTTGAAGGAATGGACAGTGCATGTCAGGCAGCCGGAAGAGAAATGGGAAGGACTGGCATAGGAAAGAGACCACAGTTAGGTACACTGCAAGGATTCATTGACCAAATTAGTAAAAAAAGTATATACATAAAAAATAAGATTCACATTATGCACAGCATATGATAAAAACACATTGAAATCCTTTTAGAAAGAAGATTCATTGAAATTACATTTTAAAAGAATACAGTCCATCAAAAGTTGATGTATGTGATAGTCCTCATTTGGGGGAATTGGAGACAGAATGTGTAAACCATGGAGTGAAGGGAACTCCTGAGTGAACCCAAGCCATAGTAACTATCTTTGAAGTCATGGTCGGAAGTTCTAAGAAAAAGAGAACCTCTTCGTGGTCTAAATTATTTGCTGGAGAATAATCATGAGAGCCTGGAGTTTGCCTCTGGTTCCACCCCTTATTAAGTATGTGTCCTTGGGCAAGTTACTTAATCATGCCTCAGCTTTCTAAGATGGAGAGTTGATCTAGGAAGTTTCAAGTGAAGGGTAAATGAGTTAACTAAACTGGTTTGTGTTTAGAAAAATACCCAGCACATAGTATGTGCTAATAAGTATTTATTATTATTATCTTTATAGTTATTATTATTATTATTATTATTATTATTATTATTGTAAATGGGCCAGCAAAATGAAATCTGTAAGAATGGTTATAGTGCGGTGCCCATGAGAATGGTCACTGTCACTGTGTTGTGTGACAGGTAGGGTTGGTGGCACAAGTGGGGCATTAGCTTTCAATTTATTCCAAGATAAAAATTTTCCCAGTTTCAGCAATCAGACAGAACTACCAAATTTGTATGAAATAAACTCTGAAAACGATGGTGCATATTCCGCCAATGCTGGATGCCCCCTCCCCGGCCCCCACTGCCCCCAGGCACATTAAAGTTCTCCTTGGTAGTATGCCCACAACAGCACATCCCATTATCCATGTGTCCCTGCCCACAGACATAGTGATGAAGCCAGTGTCCCTATACCAGGTCCTTATAGGCTTGAGCACAAGAAAACTGGACCCCATGACCTTCTGAGAGCTGCTTTCAGTCCTGTCTGCAACTTCAGTGAATAAGTTCTGCCTCCTTTCCTTCTCTCAAGGATAGTGTAAGAATTGCTTAGTGCTGCAAAGGATGTTGAACACCTCTACAAAGTGCTTTCTTGTTACTGTCTTACATTTGATAACTCGCCAGTCTCTTGAAAGATGGAATCACAAATATTAAAATCCAGCCTGCATAGTTTATGTTGTTTTTATTGTGATGAGAGAATATTAATTTATTGGAGATTTGTGCTTTTCTAAAAGTTGCCTTTCAGGTTCTCTCTCAGGGCATTTTGTCAACCTCATGCAAAGTGTGGACAGTATAAGGGTCAAGATAGGATTTAACGTCTCCACCCTGAGAAAGAGCGTGCAAAACCCAGCTCCATCACTAGCTTCTCCCTCCTCTCTTAAGATTAAACTGCTTTTAGGCAAATTAAATGGAGAAGACTATGTAGATTTCCTTAAATGAGCCAGATAAGTTGTATAATGTCTTAGTCAATCAAATATGCTATCCATTTTGTACTAAATTATATATTTTTGAGCCCAGTGACTAATACCAGTTTGATTCAGAAGCATCTAAAATTATTCATGCCTCCAAGTGCTTTTTTCCATGAGCTCTCTCTGGAATGGCTGCAGCCCCTCCCTTTACTCCTACTTTATTGAAAGCCTTCTCATGTTTCAAGACTCAATCCAGACTTCACCCCCTCTAAGAACCTACACAAATAGAATGAACAATTTTCTCCTGGGCCACCTTATTATACTCTGTGCTACTTCTTGCATGACATGTACTCATGCTTTTCTGCCAATAATTATTAGCGTTCTTATTTTCTTTCAATGTATCCTGTTTGCCCTTGATGTCTGGTTCACATGGCTGCTTGCATTAAGAATTGCATTCAGCTCTTAGGAACATGGACCAAAAATTACAGTGACTGAAACAGCATCAAGTATATTTTTCTCTGCAGTAGAAGTTCGGTGGGAGGTAGTCCAAGGCTGATATACATCATCACTGACATCAAGGATCGGGTTTCTCTCCTTTCCGCGTCATTGCCCTTGGTGCTTGCTTATAGTCTCAAGGTCACCTCTTGGTCGGAGAGGTTTTATGGAGCATCATCCATCCAGTCCATAACTACTGACATGAAGAGGAAAAGGGAATGGCAGATAGAGTTTCTATCAGCTGTCTTCATCCTTTGTATTTTAGGAATCTATAGACCTGAAACTCTAAACTTTTGCTTATATTTCACTGGACAGAAATGACTCTGCTCTTCCTCCTAGCTGCAAGGGAAGCTAGGAGGTATAGTGTTGTGGTGGGTATCTTACCACCTCAAATATTTTATAACTCACTAAGAAAGAAGAAGAAAATGTGTAATTGTGCGACCACTCGCTAGCAGACGGACCCAGTGTTCAGGAACTCTCACACGTATAACATATATAAGGGAAATCTCCTAGAACCATTGGCTGTATATAAGGACCAACACAGCAATTATCTTGACTGTTCATATACGAAATTGGGAATTCACTGGGGTTGGGGAGAAGGCCTAAAGGGCTGCTTGGGAAAATTAATGATGTTTATTGCCTCAGTTCACAACTAAATTTTTATATTTCTAGTAGCTTTTCTCAGACTAGGATTATTTATTATGCTTATTGACCTGTTCCCAGCTTCCTGTCTATATAATGGGGACAATGATAGAATCTACTTCAAAGGTTGCTGTTGTGAGAAGAATAATTCATAGTAATATACAGTGTCTAGAATGTTTTCAGACACATAGAAGGTGCTTATTGAATTTTACCTCTTTACTCCAGTAGCAATATTTATGACCATTAACCTGCACTGGAAGCTGACCCAGCTTCAGTTACTGTGGACAATGTTCTACATGTATTAACAAACAAAAACCTCAAAACTGCCTTTTGGGGTCCGTGTTACTATTCTTTTTTTTTTTTTTTAAGATTTTATTTATTTATTTGACAGAGAGATCACAAGTATGCAGAGAGGCAGGCAGAGAGAGGAGGAAGCAGGCTCCCTGCTGAGCAGAGAGCCCAATACGGGGCTCAATCCCAGGAACCCAAGATCATGACCTGAGCGAAAGGCAGAGGCTTAACCCACTGAGCCACCCAGGCGCCCCCAGTGTTACTATTCTTGTGGCATAAATGAAAAGGCCAAGGAATGAGAGTGGCCATTTCTTTAGCAGACACATAGCGTTTACTATATTCTCGCAGCAGTTCCGAGTCTTTCATGAACACTGACTGGTTTGCTCCTTACAACAAGCCTAGAGTGGAGGGGCTGTGTTCATCCCCATATTCAAATGAGGGAGCTAAGACACAGAGTGCTCGCTCACTGGACCATGCAGTCTGGTGCATGCAGACAGGGGGCGTCCCGGAAGTCTGACCTCGAGATCCCCACTCTTACTGGTGACACCTCCTGCCCCGGAAGTGCCAGGACTAACACCTGGGCTTCCCCAGAGCTGTTACCTGAGCTTCTGCATTTAACCACGGCGCCAGCCCTTAGCATGCATCTTCCTCTTTTCTCTGTGTATTTCCTAACTGGCTGTTCTCCTTTTCACTTGCTTTGGTACGTTTCGAATTTATTGAAATTTTATATCTGGGCCTTGTGAACTAAAATCACTTAAGTTTATACACATGTATTGGTATATGTGGTCATGTGTTTGTGTCCTCTTGGTTAAACTGACAGTTTAAATCAATCAAAAATAGTCAAACTAACAGCTGCAGTGTGCTGCATCACAGAGCAACTTACGGTTTGGTTATCATCTCGTCTGAGCGCACTGTTTTCAGACCAGAAAACACACAAGTAATCTTAGTTAGATTGTCTCTTCTTCAACCCTGGATAGAGAAAGAGTGCTCTTCCATCTATTGGAGTGGTTTCTGGTAGGTTCTTTTTACCAGTTCTTCTTGTAGATTAGCTGTCCCCCACCCCCCCACCCCATGCATCACCCTCTTCGGTTTCCCTTGCTTCTTCATAATATACTACATTATTTATAGAAGATAAAGCATATAGCAGTGTCATATGTGGATTTGTAAGTAATATGGATGCTTTTCAAATTTCTCTATTACTGATATTGATTGACACAGGGAATTTATAGATATTGCTTCCAAGCCAAACACATTTTACTTATTTCATTTTCGTGGCATATCTTAAAACAATCAACAAAACAAACGGTTTTGAAGTTCAATTGGTTAATTTGAATGCTAGTTGAACATTAAGACAAGTAAACACACTTAGAGTGTTTCGTGAGTAACTTAACTGCCGAGGGCACATGTGAGCGATTCCAAATGCATCTCGTTAGCTCTTCCAAAACCCATCGAAAAGTAAAACATTAAGTAGATTTGATTTGATTTTGAAGGTTCAGAGGTAAATTTTCAAGGCTGGAGATTTTGTACCTGCTCTAGCTTTAAAAGAACAAACTCACAAAATTTATAATTTTAAACACATATTTCAAGTGATTTTTTGAAAAGTTGTGTAGAAGTCAGACTTTGCAGAAATATGGACAGACTCGTTTGATTCAAAACAGTCACAATATCGTATATAACCTTACAATATGCCTGAGCTACTACTCTTAAAAAATTAATGTAATATAGCTTGTGTTTGGAAAAATCCAATTTTTATAATAGTAAATATTGCTGACACATCCGTCTGCATGTGCTGGACTGAACTGCTTTCTTTTGTGCAACTGGGGAGGGAGATCCTTTTGTACTGGTTTGAGGTTGGTTGGCAACCCTCACAGATGTGACCATTGTGTGTTTCCTCCGGTGGCATTGTTTTGTGTGAAAGAAGACAAGGAACCAACCCAAATGACACTGTTCCTTTTTGAAAGAAAGCTGGAAACGCAAAGAGCTTCTCGATTCTGAACTAGACACACACACACGCACACACACAGCCTGCTTTATTTTTCAGTTGTCACGATTGTTTTTTTTCCTTTTTTCTGCTGTACTGCACCACGCGTCTCTGGAGCCAAGCACGATTTATATTGCCAAGACAGATGCTATAAAATGAAGCTCAGCGTGGCAGGCATTGAAAGAGTTCTGTGTTTGCAGATGATCACCTGTCATAATATGTTTCTTGATTTCTTTCTTTCCCCCTAAATTATCATGAAAAACACAAGGTTAGAAAGAAAATTGCAGTTCTTAGCCTTAGAAATTATGATTTTAACCAGGAAGCTAGAAGGGAGGTGATGAATTTTGCAGAGCAAGAACTGAATCAAAATGAAATCCCAAACTGAATGTTCAAAATCATATTAGCAAGGACAATGCTTATATTCTAATATCTAATCCTGTTGAATTAATTTTTTCACAGAATTACTTAATGACTTAAAATCATGCAACTACCCGACACTTCTTTTCAATAAATGAAGGAATCAGTTTCAATAAATGAAGGTGACATTAACTTATTATCAGTGTAATGGACACGTCTCTGTTTGGAATTATCTATTTAGTAACATTTATTCAGAACCTTGGCAGATGCATCATGTTTGCACCCACTCATGGTAGGCCTGCAGGTGCTTTCTCTTCTCTGGGTGGGCCACTTAGTAGCAAATGATACTGTTAAAAATGATTAAAGAAGACAATGAGGTGCTACAAACAAACTTTAACAGTTCATGGAGCAGGCAGTCTCCTTCAAAGAACTACAATGCAGGATGGGAAGCAAGAGGCTTTTCCATGATTGAGAATAAAGGAACAAGGAAGAGACTAATAGAAAATCCCTGATTGACTGGGGCTCCATGGTCAGCCTGTGCATCTGGGGGTGGCTTGACTGAATATATGGTGTTTCTGGTCCAGTGGGGCATTTACAGGGATGTGGAAGTTAACCGGGCTTCAGTATGCTAACATGGCACCAGAGCTGGAGCGAGTCCATCTTGGATCTAGAAATTTCTTTCTTTCTCTCTTTCCTTCTTTTTTCTCTTTAAGATTTTATTTATTTATTTGAGAGAGATAGTGGGAGAAAGCATGAGTAGGGGTAGGGACAAAGAGAGAGGGAGAAGCAGACTCCCCTGCTGAGCAGGTGGCCTGATGTGGGGACTGGGACCATGACTGAACTGAAGGCAGACGCTTAACCAACTGAGCCACCCAGGCGCCCCTAGGAAGTTATTTCAACAGTACCCAGAAATAGTTTATATTCTTTCCGTGAATGCATCTAAGAATTTTTTGCACCTTAACTAACGTCCTCTGACATACGTGTACATATGAATTTTCCACCGTAGATTCAAGGTAATCTGTCTATGCAGCTCACTTCTCTCTGGGATTCTGCCCTGCAAAAGTTTAGCCTCCCTGAACTTGACTTTCTTTCTTTCTTTTTCAAGATTTTATTTATTTATTTGAGAGAGAGATCGAGAGATCACAAGTAGGCAGAGCAGCTGGCAGAGAGAGAAGGGGAAGCAGGCTCCCTGCTGAGCAGAGAGCCTGATGCAGGACTCCATCCCAGAACCTTGAGGCCAAAACCTGAGCTGAAGGCAGAGGTTTAACCCACTGAGTCACCCAGGCGCCCCTGAACTTGACTTTCTATCTCATCAATGTATTGAGATTCCAAGGTTTTGTTTAGCTTCTCTTCCCTGTGCTGTGGTCTCAGGTCCTACAGGTGCACTGAGTTGGGCCAAATCTTTGTGCCCCTTCTTCCTGGGATCACAGTCCTGCACTACGTGTGGCTCAGTGTCAGGAGCTATTGTTTCTTGAGGATTGTGGCTTCTTGTGATCAGGCAATGCCCATGGCAGCTCATCCTTCAAGTAGGGAATTAAGTGTCAGGTATAATTTTAGGCATTTCACCTGGTTTATATGATATCCATAGTTATTCTATGATTTAGATACTTATATTCTCTTTATTTTGTAAATAAGGACACTGACCCTGAGAAAACTTGAGTGGCTTTCCCGAGATCCTTAATCTGGTAAATGACAAGCCAAGAATCTGGCTGTATTTGTTTGATTCCAAAACCTGTGCAACATAATACTATTCTTATAATATATCAGCCAGATTCCCAAACTAATTAGAAATAAGGTCATTCACGGAAGCCTGGATGACTCAGTCGGTTAAGTGTCCAATTTTTTATTTCTACTCAAGTCATGATCTCAGGGTCATGAGGTAGAGCCCCATGCGGGGCTCTGTGCTTAGTGGAGAATCTACTGGAGATTTTATCTCTCCTCTACCCCTTACCACACCCTGAAGGCTCACTCTCTCTCTCTCTCAAATGAATAAATACTTCTTTGAAAAAATTAATAAAATCATTCATTTTTTAAAAAGTAGCTCACTTGAAGCTGAGGGCTCTTAAAATGATTGTCCTTTGACAGCTATGTTACTGTATTTTTCTTGAGGTAAATTAATTATGGCTTTAAAAATCTCATTGAAAAAGAAGCACTGATAGAAAAATCCTTTTCTAACCATTCTCACCCTCTCCTCTATACCCACTTGCTTAATAAAATTGTACTTAATTATTTTTCAATTGTAATCTACTTATATACACAGTAGATATTTTAATAAGTGTTGACCTAATTCTTTTCTTTTGAAATTATGTGTTAGTACATGAAATGACCTCCACCATATTTTACAACCAGGAAAAGAGCTATAAACAGTCTGTTCAAGTTCTTGCTTTGTAAAGACTTATAATTCATTCTCTAAAGTAATGAGTGTTTAAATGACTTGTAATTTTTCTGCTAGGGACTCCTGTAGTTAAAGCTAAAGTCAGCAATTCAACTGATCATGATGTCAAAGATGACAGTGATGGTGACAGAGGTCCCCCTTTACTAAGTGCTTCCCAAACGTCATCCTGTGTCCCCGTCTCAACAGGCCAGAGAGGTACAGTCTTCATTTTACCAGTGAGAAAACTTATGCCTAGGAAGGTTAATTAACTTCCACAGTTAATTAGCTTATACAGAATTACATAGCTGATAAATTCCAGAGTCCAAATATAAACCTATAACTAATGGCTCAAAAACAAAAACATATTGCTTAGTACTGTCATATTTGTACAAAGTAAATAAATGAGCTGACATTTACATAAGGCAGAATTCAGTAACCCAGGTTGATTCAAAAGAATTGAAAAAAAAGAATAATTGTAAAAATGTATTTATTACAAACTTACCAGATTCTATCTGAACAGATAACATGCACCAAATGGAAGAGTTATCATCATATGGGACTCCTATTAGACAGAAGTAGAGATTTTGACTGCATGTTCACATCCCTCAGTATAATACTAGATATCAGATAATTACATAACATATATTATGTAATATCCAATGATACATTAACCTGTGCTTGAAATAGCTTGATTATGTTTTCATCATCTGGAAGGTAGCAACCTCTCTTAGTGACAATCACTTCCTGAGGACCCAATTTGCTAAGCAAATTTTCTTTATCTACTTAACGGTTATTTTTAGGTCACATCGTAGTCTTTCCCACATACAGCATAAAGATTAGTTAAAGAAATCAGGTAAGACCAGGTCAAGTTATAACAGGAAGTAGAATGTGCTTCTTTCCTGATGAACTCCTCGGAACGGAAGGTGCACAGCTGTTACGATCGGACAAGGTTTCAGGGAGGAGGTCCGTCTGGTCGGGCTTTGATATAGTGTTTGGAATTTGAGTGATTTTGTAGAATGTGAATATATTACCTCCCGCCTTGTAGTTGGCCTTAGGTGATCCCAATGAGAGTTTTAATTGGATCTTCAAATAGATTGTTTTCGTGTTCCAGAAAATCCCTTTTGTTAGTGACCAGAGATGCCAGTGAAGGGGCCTGGCCATCCATCCTCCTCCCACTGCCACTCCCTTATTTCTGCCTTATACCTCCTCCCACCAACCTTCTGCTGATGCCTGCACGTCTCCAGCTGTAATGCTCAGTTACACACAACGGCACTGCACAGCGACAAGAATCAGGGTAGGAGGAGAGACATTCTCCCCACTCTGGAAGCCTTTGTTAAGGAGAGGCTCTAGCTCTGACTTTTTTTTTTTCTTTTTTTAACTTTGAACCTCATTGAATTATTATTGTTATTTCTTAAGATTGTATTTATGTGAGAGAAAGAGCATGAGAGAGAGCTAGCTAGCGTGGGTGGGAGGGCGGGGGTGGAGCAGAAGGCAAGGGAGAACAGACTTCCCACGGAGCAAGGAGCCCGATGCGGCCTTGATCCCAGGACCCTAGGATCATGAGCTGAGCTGAAGGTAGACGCTTAACCAACTGAGACACCAAGGTGGCTTTCATGAATTATTTTAAAAGGATCCTTAATATTATTAAAGAGTGTTTTTTTTGTTGTTGTTGTTCTTTCTGTTGTCTCAATCTGAGGGCATAAATATATATTAGTTTAATATAGGAAGTAAGCACGCCCCTTCTAACTCTCTTTAATAGCTAGGATCTAACTTAGAGTTTGATTTCTCAGAACCTAGACTTTTTTTTTTTAATTAGGACAACCAATTTGTAATAAAAGTAGAAACTATTCTGGTACCTTATGTCAATAAATTTTTGTTATTCCTAAAAATATAAGATACTTCCAGAAGTAGAATTTCTTTATGCGAAATGCAATGCTGCCAACATGGCGTAAGTAAGGTGGATAATTGCGACTTATTTGTGTTCGTTAACAATATGTTTCTGTCATAATCACTCACAGGCATTTCTTAGTATAGGTAGTAGCAATAAAATTGAGTTGTCATAGTTTCGGTATGAACATTCCCTTATTACAACTGAGAGTTTTTTGCATGTGGAAGCAGTTCTGTTGGAATTAGGCTCTGATCTTTCGTGTTCAGCAGTGCTAGCATCGGGCCGTTACTGTAATTACTTACGAGCAGAAGGAGCGGACATCTACTCTTTCTCTCTGGTACTCCCTGCCTCCATCAAAACCTTTTTCCAATCAATTCTCAGTGCCGCTGTCACCCTTTCCTTTCACCTATGGCTTTGATCTCATAGTTGCTCTCCCTCTAAAAAGAAGCAAATCCAAATCCTAACTCCACTTCAAAGCCTTTAACTAGCTCGTCCAAGATTTTTCAACTTTTTTCCTGCCTTCATTTATTCCTCCCAGACATCCTAGTTAAATGAGTTGCATGTTTTCAAGGTGTCTGAGTCCAGTCATGCCACTCTGTCTTCTGAAACTTCTGGCCGCTCACCAACCCAACACTGAGGTGTCCTGTGCTCGAATCTGGTCAGTGCTTGAAGCTCTCACCAATCTGTGCCTTAGAAAACAAACCAAAAAAATGAGGCTATTGAACTAATGAGGGGTTTGGAGATTTTTTTTCTCCTTAATCCAAATCCTGGTTTTCCCTTTGCTATTTGAAATCTAATCTGGTCTTATTTAGACATAAGGTAAAAATAACTCCGTGGTCATTGTGTATACATGTTCCGATGGACCAGATTTCCTTCTTAGAATTCAGCGGAGCACTGCCAATCCCTGTGCTGTCTTGGGAAAGCCTGTTCCCCTTGCAAACTCTTTTCCCCACATAATAAGTGGTGATAATATCTACCTGTGAACTTTTGTGATTATTTCATAGGATAACCCTACACACTGGATCCTCTCCATCAGCACATGAACTTGCCATGAGATCTCCCAAGTTACATACTATCTTAGTAAATAACTTTCTATGATTTCTTCACACTGACCATCTCCCACCCAATTTCTCTCTGGCCTAGGAAACTAAAACTGTGAAAACTGTCTAGACTCACCGTCTCTCTTTCTTTACCTCCCATTCTTGTCAGACTCTCACTCCTGTGCCATTCTCAAGACCTCCAGCAGGCCTCATGTCCCCAGATGAAAGGGCTATTTTCTTGCGTGACTTCTGGGACACCCAAGTCTTCTGAGTGCCCCCCATCTCATGGGCCACTACGTTTCACTTGTCTCTACTGACCCCATCTCATCTTTCTGACCTTGGAACTGAGTACCAGGTTCTAGTCTTAGCAGTTTTTGCCTATTGTTGCCCATTTTTAAGAAGTGTCATCCAGACCCAGGCCTTTATATACCACAATACATCAGTGACTACAGAATTGCCATCCCGCTCTCTATCTCGCTCCCTGACTCTGACTTTACATGTTCATCTGCCTTCTGGACACATAGCAGAGTGGGAAGAAGACATCTCAACTATCCCCTATCCAAAACAAAACTCTTAAGTATTTGTGCCAAGCCTGCTTTTCCCCACAAGAGGCCATCATCTCAGTGCCTAACGCTGCTATTCACTCAGTGGTGGCTAAGGACAAACATCTTGGAATCATTTCTTCTGATTTTTCACATAATCTCATCTAATCCATCTCCAAGTTTTATCTCTCAGACTGAATCTGGTCACTTCCCATGTCCTCACCTCTACCCTCTAGTCAAAATCATCATTATCCCTCACACTCTTGATGCAGTAGCCTCTTAACTGGTCTTTCTTTCTACTCTGAAATTTCCTCAGCTGATTCTTCAAACAGGTGACCAGAGCGACCCTTCTAAAACTGCATCCCATATGTATGAATGAATGCCTGCTCATCACACTGAGAACAGAATTCAGAGTCCTAACTCTGTATGACCCATGGAACTCTACTGATGTGACCTGCAGCTCTCTCTAAGCACGTGTTCTGCCACCTTCCACTCTCTCATAGTGCTCCAGCCAAATGGGCTTCTAGATTGTTCTTTGATCACTATCACTGGGCTGCTGCCTCACGACCTTTGCAGTTTCTGTCCTTTCTTCCTGGCATGCTTTCATTCATTCATCTCAGCCTAACTGTCATCTCCTTTAACATGATTTCCCTGCCATCCTTCTTAACATACCATCCACAGCTCTGTTTTATTTTTGCGCATGGCACTTCATTGTTCTGTGCTGTCAGAGGTCGGTATGCCCTAGTCCTTCTCTAACATATCCAGTCCTATGATCTTTAACTTAGAACCATCTCTCGTATCAGTCCCTCCTTCCCCATTTCCACATTGGTGGTCATTGATTCCCGTTTGGTATATTAGTCAGGGTTCTCTAGGGAAACAGAACCAAACCAATAGGGAGGTGTGTGTGTGTGTGTGTGTGTGTGTGTGTGTGTGTGTGTGAAGAGATATGTTATGAGGACTTGACTCCTGTGATGATGGGGACTGAGAAGTCCTAGGATCTGCCATCTGCAAGCTGGAAATTCAGCAAATCCAGTGGTGCAATTCTAGTTTGAGTCCAAGGGCTTGAGAACCAAAGAAGCTGATGGTGTTAATCCCAGTCCAAGGGCAGGAGAAGACCAATGTCCACAAGCAGGCAGAAGTAAAAAGGGTGAATTCCCTCTCCCTCTACCTTTTTGTTCTCTGCAGGCCCTCAAGGGTTTGCTGATGCCCATCCGATTGGAGGAGGGACAACCTGCTTTACCAAATGTACAGATTCAAGCGCTGATGTCATACAGAAACACCACACAGACACACTGAAATGATGTTAAATCTGGACACCCTCTGGCCCAGTCACATTGACATATAAAAGTAACCAAGTTGACACATTAGCTGACCACTAACCTCATTTGAATAACTGTTAGTAGATGCCACACTCTTTAGTACTTTTAGTACACAACCTCATTATTACTACATTTCCCTGATGCTCACAAATACCCCATGTTAGATAAGATAGTTTTTTACCCATCTTCCAGATAGAAAATGGTATCTCAGACAAGATAATGTATATATCCAAGCTCTTGCAGGTTATTAGGAAAAGGGTCTAAATGTAGAGTAGTTTCTAGGATACCTTGCTGCCACTTGCATCTACCTTGTTGAAGCTTTGAGGTGAAGCTCTGGTCATTTTATTCATCATATTCTTATTTAACATCTACAGTGTATCAGGCGTCATAGACACTGGGGACATGAGGTGTGTAAATTGTGCCTGTGTTTTGACTCTGAAGCTGGCTTTGTTTCCTAAATCAACCAGTCCAGAGTCTGACACCAGCCTGCCTTTCCAGTCTGGCTTCCTACTGGTTCACCTCAGCTGCCCATCAGTGGGACTGGTCACTTTCAGTGTCATTGGGTTCCTGCCCTTCTCTGTATGTCCACTCCCGCTCATCTTCAAGGCTTAGCTCAGATCTGGGTCTTTGATAAACAAACCCAGCCTTGTATAGTGTTTATCCTGTGAGCTGCCCCAGCATGTTATCTGTGAGTTTTTTGTCATCAGTTATCTCATGACAAATCAGAAATGTTGGGCTGCTTTCTTTGCTCTCCAGCTGGTCTGTGATGTTGCTGAGGGAAGAGATCATGGCTCACTCATCCTTGCCAACTCCACCCCAAATAGGTACTTGTAGATAATAGGTTCTCCTCAGTATCTCTTGGGTGTACAGATGAATTAACAGATCTTTAACAGGTCTTTAGGTCTTTGTTGGAAGATCAGCAGTGCAAAAAAAAAAAAAAAAAA
>ML097917.1:9794-43392 GCA_003697995.1 Taxidea taxus jeffersonii
ATGGATGGATGGATGGATGGTTGGATGGATGGTTGGATGGATGGATGATTGGATGGATGGATGGATGGATGAATGGTTGGTTGGGTGAATGGATGGATGGGTGGATGGAGAGATTAAAGTACATGCTTACAAGGTGCCCATGCCAGGTCTGTGCCAAGTCCTTGACATGAATTACCTTGTTTAATTCTCACATTAACCCTAGGAGGTGGGTGCTATTACTATCCCCATTTTGCAGAGGGGGAAGCCGAAGCCCAGAAAGGTTAGGTAACTTGCCCAAGGCAACACAGCCATTGTGATGGAGATGTGATATAGTCCCAAGGAGTCTGGTTTCAGAATCCACAGACTCAATGCCTCAGCTGGACTGGAGCCAAAAGGAAGCAATCATGAGGGCAGACATGTTTCACCCACTTTACCTGGGCTGTGGGTTCCCAGGAACAGGGGCCGGAGCTGGCTCATCTCTGCAAGGAACAGCCTGGGAAGTAGCTCCCGAAGCTTCATGGGGTGGTTTGGGCCTATTTTTAGCTTTGAGGACTTGTGGTCACACCTGGCTTTAAATCCTCCCTCTCTCCCACCCTATACACACAAGGGGCCATTTACTGGTTGTCTGACCTCAGGCAGGACACCTCACCCCTCTGAGCCTTGGTCTGCTCCTCTGGGCAATGGGAATAATGAACTCTGTCCCGCAAATTAATGCTCTCATGTTGCAGACATGTACCCAGACAGCTCAGAGCTGGGCACACCTAACAACTCAACCCAGAGGACCATTCCAGGGGGCAGCTAGGGCCTCTGCCTAGGAAGGACTCGCGCCTCCGGGACCCAGCTGGCTTCTGGCCTGGGTCCAGCCTGGCCGCAGCCGCCAGTCCTCCAGGCTTAATATCCTTGGCAGCTAGGCTGGAATAAGCTGCCTTTCAAGAGGGAAACTTTATTTATACCCCGATGCCAGTCGCGCTCCTGCTATTAGAAATTTCATCGGCTGCTCTGATTTAGGGCTTGCCACGAGCTGCCAATCGCAGCCGCCTCCCGGCCCGGCCTGCAACTCGGCCAGCCTTGTTCCGGCTCACAGCGGCAGAAATGAACATTATTTAATTTCCCGCCAGCGGGCAGTGAAAGCCAGGGCTCCCCCTCCCGCTGGACGATGTATTTATTCAATCCTTTTTGGAAACAGTGTCTGGGGAGGGATCTGCCCAGCGGCTCTAGGAATAGCGTTAATCCTCTGCTCCCCAGCCTGGGGAGGAGCCCTCCCCACCCCTGGAACCAAGGAGGGGTTCCCCAAGCTAGGAGCCCAGAGTGACCTGCACCTCCTGACCACACACCCCGCCATGAGGTGTCTTTGCTTGGGAGATGTCAGCAGGGCCAGTTTATCTGGGAGCAGATCCCAGGAAGCACCCCCAGGGGACTAAGGAAATGTAGCTGGAAGGGGATAGAGGCCAATTCAGTCTGCACAAATGAGCAGGTTCCCCTGGGGGCCCCTGAGGCTCACATGAGCCAGGACCTCTGGGAGACAGCGGAGAACGCACATCTCAGGGTTATGCACCCAAGGGGCAAGGGAGGCAGAGGAATTATACCTCAGCACCCATCTGTCATTGGATAAGGACCCCCCCACACCCAGGGAGGGGCATTAATTCCCTAGCACTTCTCCCCTGCTCCACATTCAGACCAAACATGTGCCTGCAGCCATCTGGTCACCTTGCAGGGGTAGGGGGCACGCATATGGGGAGGCATTGATCCATGAGGCTGTCCATCTTCCTTGTCACCTACTCAAAGGATGCCTCCTTCAGGAAGCCCTTCCTCGACCATCTCAAGAAAGAAATCTTACCCATCACCATTTTGTCATCCAATTACTTCTTTTCTGGTATATATCATGAGCCAGGATTATCCGAATCATTGTTCGTGCCTTTATTGTTCATCAATCCCTACTGGGCTGGGAAGTTCCTGAAGCAGGGGTTCATGTCTATCTTAATGTCCAGTATAGCCCTTGCACAAAGTAGGTGTTCAACAAATGTTTTTACAATGGGTAGGGGATGCCTGGTTTGTGTAATATTCCTGGTCCTGGGTCCTTTACCCCAGTACTTGGCACCAGGCGGGGCTGTTTACATGTGATGACAGGCCCTTCAACACTCAGGCCAAGCTTTCGAGGAAGGTATTGGCATGCCCATTTGACAGATGGAAAGATAAATGCACAAAGATGCTGCATTAAACTCAGCTGCAGACTTGCACAACACCCACAGCTTGCTCCATTCTGCCTGAAGCCCCAAAGAGCAGGTGACAAAGTTTTTTGGACCCCATTTCACAGCTATAAGAGCTGGGACACCCCAGAGGATGGAGACAAATGGGGTCCCTGCTTTTGTAGGGCCTTAAATGCTAGAGGATGCCAGTGGAGAAGAGTATTCAAAAGGGCTGGAGCAATCAGGGGGTGCTCCCTAGAAGAGGTGACTTTTCTCCCTTCTCTTATAAACAGTTTAACAAGAAAGAAAATCAGTCCCTGGAGATTTGGGGAGGCAGGAAATTAAAAATATTTGATGACCCACTCTCCCCTGCAGCATATCACTTAGAAACTTTTATGTACAAGACATCTCCAAAACAGAAATTTTTAATATGTAACATAATATTTTGTACATAATACGTTTTAATATGTCACGACTCCAGATTACCCAAGTTGGGAGATTAAAGAACAGTTAAAAATCAAATGGGGAAGAGAGCACAAGAAACAAAATTGTAGCTACATGAGGCAACAGACGTGTTAACTAAGCTTATCACGGTGGTCATTTTGCAATATAGGCATACATGAAACCATTGTGTTGTACACCTTAATTTTACATGATGTTGTATCTCAGTAAGGCTGGAGAAAATAAAATAAGTAAAATATAAATAGGAAGGAAGGAAGGAAGGAAGGAAGGAAGGAAGGAAGGAAGGAAGGAAGGGAAATAGTGAGCCCCAAGGGAAAGAGACAGGTGGACAGAACATGGTGAAGAGAGGCATTTCCCTGGACAATGGATTCAGCACAGAGGTGATCCTGGAGTCTTTGTCTGCGGGACACGGTGGCAGCAGAGGCCCGGAGTGTTAATTGTCTGTGAGTTCTAATAGGTGTAATATTCTCAAGTGTTACATGTGCATTAATTAAGTAACACTGCATTTAGCTCCAAATCATGCAGAAGGCGTGTGCAGTGTTTGCACAGGCATAAATATCCACTGAGTTAGCGAGAGGCTGGCACGGTCTTCCCTCTGCCCACGGTGGTCTGAGAAGGCATCTCGGGAGAAACAGGGAATAGCCTCAGCTGTCTTATCTGGAAGAGTGAAGATGATGGGACCCAAATTAGGGAGTTGTTGTGAGAAGCCCACGTGGAAGGTTGATGCCTGGAAAGTACATGCCACACAGTGCTTCGCGGTGTGTGGGGTTGATGGTGGCCACGGTGGTGAAGGTGATTCTAGCTTCCTTTCATGTTAAAGATCTGGAAATTCTCTAAACTAGGGTCTGATGCCAGTGGATTCTCTGTGTTCAGGATGCTCCCCGCAGAGCTGAGACCACAGGAAGGGAGATCATCATCCTGCTCCAGGCAGCACTGAGCTCTCCACATAGCGGGGGAAAGCAAGCAGCAGCAGCTAACCAGGAGAGGTAGCTCGGGTTGGAGAAGGGGTGGAATCACCCCAGGGAGAGGGCACACAAATGCTGTCTATTCTTCCTGCTTTCTCCTGCAGGGCGTGATTTCGGCTTGGTGTCTCTCCTGCTCTGAGCTACAGTCTGGGAAATGGGATGATAATTTCAGGCCATCCAGAGAGGAGCTGATGGCACAAAAACTCTATTGAAATAAGAGGGCTGTTGCCCTTGACAATGCGACTGAATCTGCAAAGCAAGGGGACGCCCCAGAGGTCCCATCTGTCCCCATAGAGCCCTGCTGTGCCCATCTGATCATAATTAGCCCTACCTGCAGCTCCGTGGGTTCCAAGACCACACCTCCAGCCACGTTTTTAAGACACCGCATTACTAGCTCTCTTGCCGAATCCCCTTATGCAGATGGGGAGATTGAGGCTGCAAGAAAAGAAGTGATTTGCTCAAGGACACCTGGTGATCTGAGGGCAGCCTGAAGCCCAGAAGCCTTGACTCCTGCCCAGCACCCTCGCTCCGTCCCCTGTCAAAACTCTGCATGGCGACCCCCAGCCAGAGCAGAGCCCCCACCCCGACCCCCCACTCAGGTAACCAAAGCCATGGGGTTGTTGGTCTGTTTGATCCTCTCTCATCATGCTGTTTTTGCTTTTCCTTTTAAGGGCTCAGGATGCAGGAAAACCAACTCAACGTGCATAATTTGGTAATTATTTCTTGCGTTCCTCCTCACGGCCGCGCCTGCATACAGATACTGGAATTTGCATAAAACAATCTTGCTACCAGTCCCACAGCTTCCCTGGAAGAAGATGCCCAGGCGGGGGAGGGGAGGTTCAGGTTGGGCCCACCTGTCTCCCCTCTGTCCTCAGCCACAAAGAGAAATAAAGGTAGCACAAGGGCGGGGGGTTGGGGAGTGTGGCTCAGCCCTGAGCACCCACACCCAGGGAAGACGGAGAAAGGCAAGGACCTGGTGGGGTCTCCGTGGGCAGGAAAAACCACCCCATGGCAGCCCAGAACCCTCCCAATTAGTATTCAGCAAGCATCTCGCCCAGAAAGGATTAATGGAGTCTGATGCTTAATATCCTGGAGAACAATTAATTTGCCCACAGTTTTGTCATGGTTGAAAGTCAAATGCTGGAACAGATCGATGCTCGCGCAGCGAGCTGGAGCCCAGAAACGTTCGGCAGGAGCAGAATTTTAATTTTCCCGTCCTGCGCGCCCCCTCCTCCCCATTCCCAGCACACCCACTTTCTGATAGTTCTAAAAGCCACTTTATCCATGTACAGCGCTTGTTGTCTTCACAACAAAAGTCCACTGGGAGCCTTCGAAGGCAAAATCCTCCCCGATTTTCATTATGGGATTAAAGTCGGACAGCCTTTCTTGGGGGTCTGACCTCCATTTTATTCCAATTGTCCTCCCTTGCTCCCCCTCAGCCCCGGCAGGGCCCCTGAGGTCTTGACATTGTCACCAGGACACTTGTTCTGAAAAGATGCCCGAGCGAGGTGGGACGTGGTGGAGTGTGATGGGTATTTGCTTATCTATTTGCTTGCCGGGTTTTGGCCATTTGTTTATCCCGAAGAGTCAGCTTTGCCAAGGAATTTGCAGGCAGGGTGGTGGTGAGCTTGGGAACAGGGGAAATAGACAGGCTCAGGAGGAATGTGGGCTTTGTTTAAAAAAATCACTTCCAGCTGGGCTGGGTGGACGAGGCGACTTGGGCAATTTGATCCCAGCCAGTGGTTTGGAGGCCATGGGTTGGGGGCTTCACGGGTGTGGGGACAGGATGCCAGAGGGGAGGTGTCTTAGAGGTCATCTCGCCTGATCCCCCTCACCTTCCATCTGGGGCACCCGAGGCCCAGAGAAGCCAAGGTGGTCATCCAAGTTCACACAGCAGAGGACCACGAGCCGTGTTTCCTGACACCAGAGGAGCATTTCACGTTTCCTGCCGCAGCTGCGAAAACCCCAAACTCACCTCCTCGAAGTGTGGCCCAGGGCCAGCGCCACCAGCCCCACCTAGAGTTTGTTAGAAAGGCAGGGTCTCGGGCCAGCTTCCCAGGCATGAGACCCGGGCAGCCTCACGGGGCCCCAAGCCCAAAAGGGCACCATGCTTGATTCAACACTCTCCCACCGATGTCTTGAGAATCTTTTGAACCATTTTTGAACGCGGGGCCCCCTGCTGTCATTTCGCACGGGGTCCTGCCGATCACCAGAGCCAGGCCTGCTGAATCAGAATCTGAATTTCAGCTCGGTGTCCGGGAGACTCCGGGGAACACTGACATTTAACAAGTGGCTGATGTAAAAACCCCACTCACCAGCACCCCGGTTCGGAGAGTCGGCCAATGCCTGCGCTGTCCAAGAATCACAAGAGAGACAATGGATGCCACCCACCTCTCTCGTTGGGGAGAAAAGAGGCAGGATGCTCGGACGCCCGTGGCCACCGGGGCTGGGTCATAGCTGTGCCTGCCCTCCGGGCTTTGGGGCTGCTGAGAGTTGTATGGTTTCAGGGGGATTAAAAGTTTGCCTCAATAGAAGTGTCTAAATAATAAATAGGGGCTTCAGAATGGAAAAGGCTTTTGAGAGGAAAAGGCTATCACCTTGTGGCTCCCCGGTCCCCAGGACCTCACCCTCAGGACTGCCCCCCATCTCTGATACACCTGCATGCCAAGTGAATCTCAGGGCACCCCACACACACCCGGGATCCCTGGGGGCCCCCTCATACCCAACTCGATATCAGTCACCTGTGACAACAGTCCTACCCCACCACCCCCCAAGGCAAATTTCACTTTCCTCATTTCTCAGGTGGGAAAACAGAGGCCCAGACGGGTGAAGGGACAGGATCTAAATGTGACCCCCAGACTTCCCTGGTTCCCCACAGTGAAGCCTGTAATGACAGGTGAGTCACTAACCTCAGTGAGGGGCAACTCTGTTAGAAAGTGGGTACGTGGAGTGTGAAGGGGCCAGGGAGCCTGTGGGTGGGAGTAACTCAGGCAGCTCTTCTCAGAACACCCTTGCATCGAGCAGCCCACCCATGGGCCCAAGAAAGTGTTGGCATCACCCCCTTCCTCTTCCCCAGGCATCTGGACACTACTGTGGAAGGGGAGATGGGGACGGTGAAAGGGGACAGGGGAGGGGGAAGTGAAGGGAGAAGAAGAAGGGGGGGAGAAAGAGGAAGGCATTTTATAAACTTTTATTAAAAAGGTATTTTATAAACTTTTATAAACTTAAACATCCACCTCCTCACAGAATCTGTGAGTTACCCTGGCCCCACTCTGCAGAGCTGGAAACTGAGGCCATCTGCTGGAAACTGGAACCATGGGGACTTGGCCTCCTGCCTGGCTGCCCGGCTGGGGACCCTCAGTAGAAAGATTGTGATGTGGCATTTTACAGGTACAGACACTATGGCCCAATGAGGAGAAATCCTTTACACCAGGTCTGCAGGCTGGGAAGGACTGGGAGAGGCTGAGGTGGGGATAGGTTTCTCTTTCTGGGCTGGTTTCCAGGCCACTCAAGGCCAGATGAGCTCTGGGAGACAGATGATCCAGCCAGTCTGAACCCTCCTGACTGATTAGGCAGTTGAGGCCCAGAGAGGGTGAGTGACCTTCCCTGGCCACACAGCCAGCCAGATGGAGCCTCCTATTTGTCCTAAGGAGGTCAGCCCCAGGGTGACCCCAACATGCCTGGGTATAGGGGGATTAGAGAACAGAGGTCAGTGGGATCTCTCCAGGCAGAAGATTCCCGCAAACCTTCACCCCTGCATGGTTGATTCCCCAGCCCACGCCCGACCTCAGGCTGAACCCCACTGCAAGAGTGCCCCTCCCAGCCCCATGGGGTCAGCCAAGGAAGTCCTCAGCCACAGCTGGAGCCTTCTCCCTGGACACCAAACATCTGGCCGCTGGCTTCTGGAAGCAGAGAAGCCCCTTGAGAAGGCCTCTGTCTGATCTCCCCTAGGAGGCCCCAAGCCAGGGATCTGCCCAGAGAGGCAGAGGAAGAGAATGTAAATGAACACAAGAGAAAGCATATGCTTCTCCAGGAGGCAAGGTGGGCTGACCCTGTTCTCTCCCAAGGCTCACCTCCATTGTCTCATCTGTAGTTTGGGGACATTTCAGATCAGATGATGCTGAGGATACCTGGCACAGCTAAGTGCTCAGTAGAGGGTCACTGCTGGTATTATTACTTTATCTGGAAACACTCACCCCGCTGCACAGGCTCTGAGCTCCACTTGGAGAACGAGAGTTCAAGGTCAAGGAAATTGGTGGGAGAGAGGCAGCATGGTGTGGAAAAGCAAAGTACCCAAGGCCCCCTACTTAGTGGGGCCTGGGTTCGAATCCTGGCCCCACCTCTTGCAATCTGGAACCTTTGAGTAAATACTCACAGGACTGAGCTGTGACTTTCCCACCTGCAAAATAGGATCATGTAAAATCTGGATCAGGAAGGTGCTCCTGAGCTGAGATTTGTACTAGGGGAAGGCCCTATCAGGTTAGCCCAGACTCAGTTTCTGTGCTGTACAATGGGGAGAACGCCCCGGGGCTGGCGTGTGGTCTCCAGATATGGCCGAGGAACCAGAGGCAGCCTCCGGGCAAGGACCACATTCCCCGAGGAAGGTCGGAGACAGGGCTGGGCGTGGTGGGGAGGCCCGAGACGCCATCCATCTTCCGGGCCTGTTCCACGTGCCTGCACTGCTGTTAGCATCATGAAGCCCCAGCTAGGGCACTGTGCAGTCTCAAAGGCACATCCCTTCCCAGCTGCCTCCCACCGCAGCCCTCCTGGATCTCAGTAAGGGAAGAATTAGGGAGCAGGCAGACACTCTTCTTTATGGCCCTGGGGACGGGGTGTCCTCACCATGGTGGTCCGGGAGAAACACAGGGGAGCAGGGGCGTAGGTTCAGATCCTGCCTTCACCACCTCTTCACTGTGTGGCCTCCCCTCCCTGAGCTTTGGTGTCCTCATCCACAAAAGAATGATAAATATAAGCACCGGTGCAGTAGTCCGGGTTGTGCAGGGCTGGGAAGAACACTCAGGAAACAGAAGGTGCATTGCATTTATTATGGAATCAGGAGGCTGTGAAACACTGCCTCGGTCCCCAGACCCATGATGACACTCTATTTATTCATTACATTTAGAGACTCAGCAGCATTTGGGGGAGCCCCAGGCTGAGCAGCTTGGGATGGGGGGGCGCAGAGAAACGGAAAGAGCATGTTCTCCAAATCCAAGCAGACCCAGCTTCACATCCCAGTCCTGTCATTCCAGCTGTATAAACTCAACTAACCTCTCTGAGCCTCCTTCTCTGCCTGGGAAATGCACAGCACCTACCCATCTCGTAGAGTCAGGGAACATAAAGAAGGACCAGTCATCATTAAGTTAGCATAGAAACCATCCCAGCATACAGCAGGAGCTGAATAAATGCTCATTTTCATACTTTCATGCTCAAGTCAAACATTTTTTTCTTTACTAAAGCAAATTACCAGCTTCCTCTGGATAGAAAAAGATATATTTTCCTCACGGAGTTATAGTTTTTATTGTACCCATTTCACAGGTGTTACAGATGGGACTGAACAGGGAAGAAAAGGATCTGGGTGGATGAAAGAGATTGAAATTAGCCCAGTGTCTGCCCAGACCCAGGAGAATCCCATTCCAGAAAGAACAGGTGCTCTGGATTACCTCCCTCCCAGATATCCATCCACAGGAAGACGTGGAAAAGCAAAGAAATTTCATCTCACATCCCAGTTTTGGTGATCAATAATGTCTATCGGGAACACTGGGCTGAGCTAGGTTTTAAAGCAGGATGTCTGAATACCCTGGTCTTTCCAGGACTATCTTGGTTTACAGCTGTTGTTCAGCTGTCATTTTTAATCATGCCCCTTTCACTCTCAAAAGTGTCCTGGTTTGCACTGCACATCACATGCTCACCCTATTTTTCAGACCATGTCCAGCTCAGCAGAAAGAATTCTGTGATCAATTAGCAATGTCTGCAAGGATCACACACACAAAAAAGCATGGGTACCGAGGTCTTGCAGCAGCCTCGCTGGTGCCCAAGGGCAGAGCCCACTCTGGGAAATATTCCTCAGGTACATGCCCTTAAAGGCAGATGCCCCACCAGCCTGGTTTCACACTTCTAGAGAAAACCGCTAGAAATGATCCAGTAAGAAAGAGAAAGGGAGAAATAGGGTAAAAACAAACAAACAAACAAACAAAAAATGGGATAACCTAACCTTGGCTTATATCATGTGGCTCGGGTTGAGAAAGAAAAATCCAAGCTCAGGTCCATTTATAAGACTACAGATGGGAATAGGTCCTTTTCCCTTGTAAATTGTCACAAAGTGGACAGGGAACACATACCCCAAGAAAGTCTCGGTAGGCGATGGGCTATGGGGCAACCCCCAGAAATCTCAAAGAACTCGTGAGGCCCCTTGGTGTCCCATTGGGTCTTCCTCAGAGACCTTGGATGTTTCCCACTCCCAGGCCCAGAGAGAGCACTCCTACCTGGGCTCACAGCCTCTTCCCTTCCCTGACCCCAACACAACACTGGAGACACTGAAACCCTCTTTTCTTGTCCTAAGAATGCACCATGCTATGCTTTGACTCTGCCCTCATGCTTGTTGGGGCCATGCTTTCCATGAATTGAGAATTTAGCCTGGCGGGGCCACTAAGGAAGGTCCCCTCCTGAGAGACATGGGAAGCCTCTGTTGAAGGACTTTGGCACAAGGAGTCTCCATTGGTCTGGCTGAAACTTCTCTAGAACTGTGCAGCCACCTGAGACCCATCCTACCTAATCCTCCCTCCTCCCCACTCTCCTGCATAGGAGGTCAGACCCACTTCACCACCCAAAGGCCCTCCCCACCTCCTCACTCTTGTTTCCTCCTCTCTCTAAGCCCATCTTGGTATCTGCTTCTCAGAGGAGCAGAATAATGGCATCTTGTAGAAGTCCACACCATAATTCTGCATCTGTGAATACATGATGTTATCCAGAAAAAGGGTCTGCAAATATGATTAGGTGAAGGGTCTGAAGACATGGGGAGGTTACCCTGGATGCCCTCCCCTGTATTCATCTATTCCTCAAATATTTACCCTTCATCTACTATGGGCCAGGCCAGGAATGAATGAGATCCAAACCCAGTCCTCCAAAAAGAGGTGAAAAGTTATAATTCATAGAAAAGAGGAAAGAAGTTGGGGACAGCTCTCCAGAGAAGCTGCACCAGGCTACGACTTAAGTGGTGAGTGGGAGTGGTCCAGATGACAAGGAAGAGGAAGAGCATCCCAGGCAGGGGGAACTACACCTACAAAGGCTTCATGGAAACAGTGGGGGTGTGGTCCTCCTTGGGATCACCCAGTCCCCTGTGCTGCCCCATCCACAGTGATCTCTCTGGGTTATAACTATTTGTATCATGGTCATCCTCATAAACTGGGGGGCTTCTTGAATGCGTTGACTCTATTTTAGCCACCTTGGAATACCCATGTGTGGAAAAAATCAGGCACAAACTACTTGATAGATTGGTTAGGTAAATGGGTATGGGTACGTGGGATGGATGGGTGCATGGATGAGTGGGGGAATGAGTGGGAGGATGGGTGAAGCGGTGAGTGGGGAGATGGATGAAGGATGAGCGGATGGGGATGGGTGGGGGGATGAGTAGATGGACGAGGGGATGAGTGGCTGGATGGGTTGGAGGATGAGTGGGTGTACAGTCAGAAAGATGTATGGATAGATGCATGGGTGGATGGATGAATGGGTGAATGGAGAGACCTGAGGATGGGTGGATGGATAGTTGGATAGGTAGATGGGTAAATGAAAAAACAAACAAGTGAGTGAGGTGATGGTTGAGGGGAGATCAGAGAAACTGCCAAGTGAATGAATGAATGCTTCCAGGATTTGCCAGTGAGAAAGAACTCCAACTTCTCTCCAAATCAGTCAGTGTTTCTGGAGCCCCAGCACTTCTCGGGGGGCTTCCACAGGTGGCTGAAGTATGAACAGGCCTGGCTCCCATTCCCATGCCCATGGTCCAATGGGACAGGAAGCCCTTGTCACAACCCCCGTGCCTGATGACCTGCTCCTCTGTCATAGAATTCACAGCCATTGAAGACAGCGGCTGGGACAAAGATCAATCTACAAGGGGTTCTCTCAGGCACTTCAGAGGCAAACAGAGATATACTATACAAGCTGAGCCTGGGGAACCCTCCTGGGAAACAGGTTACAAACACAAAAACAGCCTGGGGACGCCTGGGTGGCTCGGTTGGTTAAGCGGCTGCCTTCGGCTCAGGTCATGATCCCAGCGTCCTGGGATCGAGTCCCACATCGGGCTCCTTGCTCAGCGGGGAGCCTGCTTCTCCCTCTGCCTCTGCCTGCCACTCTGCCTGTGCTCGCTCTCTCTCTCTCTCTCTAACTAATAAATAAATAAAATCTTAAAAACAAAACAAAACAAAACAAAACAAAAAAAAACCAGCCTGGCCCTGGGTTGTAAGATGCAAACCATCAATCCAAATAGGTTTCACCAAGTCTGAGCATATAGCTACTCATGCAACCATTGACTTTTTTTTTTTAGATTTTTATTTATTTATTTGTTAGAGAGAGAGAGAGAGAGCGAGCACAGGCAGACAGAGAGGCAGGCAGAGGCAGAGGGAGAAGCAGGCTCCCTGCCGAGCAAGGAGCCCTATGTGGGACTCGATCCCAGGATGCTGGGATCATGACCTGAGCCGAAGGCAGCTGCTTAACCAACTGAGCCACCCAGGCGTCCCAACCATTGACTTTTTTACTCATCCATCCAACCATCTATCCAACCATCTGTCCAACCATCTATCCAACCATCCATCCATCTATCCACCCATCGATCTGTCTGACGTTCACTCGGGGCCTGCTACATGCCAGGTACCATACTTGGTGCCGGAGGCCACAGAGATCCCACCTGGAACCCCAAGATATTCTTAGGGGCCCATAGCTCAACTTGCCCATTATACAACATGGAGAGGAGGTAGGGAGAGGGGAAGGGCATGGGATCTCCGGTTCCCCCTTCCCCCCACCTCTAGCATCCTTCTGCCTCCCAGCCTCACAGGGGGGCAGCCCAGCTCGCAGGCTGCTTGGTCACTTGCCTGAAGCGTTTAGCACATTCACAGCCCAGCAACCTAGTTCACACCAAGGTGTGAATGACTGAGTCCTCCTAACCCCTGGGCTGTTTTCCCTTGAAAATGAAAGCTGCTGAACTCCAGGGCCTCTCTGGCAGAGCCCTCTTGGATTTCAGAAGGAGAAACCTAATTAAGGAAGAATTTGAGACAAGATCTCAGTGGGGGTGACATCATGGAGGTGGGAGGGTAGACTCTGGAGTTTCTTTTGTTGAACAGCTGGTTTAGAAGAGCTCTGCAGGGTAAGGAGTCCCCGGTCCTGGGTCAGACACTGTTGTTTCCAGCTCATGCTCCTGTGCACAGCACTCAACAGTTTATACAGTGTGCAGGGATGGACACCAGCATTCCCTCCTAGGTGAGGGGACAGTCCCAAAGCCAAGGCCAGCAGCTGTCCTTCTGCTGTTGCCATGGATTGGTAACATGCGTGCGAGGCCCTTCCTCCGAGAAATACCTTGGGGCTGGCTTTAGCCTCTGAAGTCCAAAGTCAGGGAAAAAGGAAGAGGAAGGAAGCAGCGAAGAGCTCTGAGGGCCACCACAGACAAGATTGCCTTTACTTCTCGTGACAACTCTGGGGTGTGTTGACAGTGAGGCTGTGACAAGACTGGGGATCTAGAGTGAGAAGTATCTTGATCCAGGTACTGAGGGGAATCTGCGGTTCCCAATCATGGGGCTTCTGTCCATCCTCACAAGCACCACAACCCTTTCCTGCCTCTGGGCCTTTGCATCTGCTGTTCCCCCTTCCTGGAATGTCTTTTCCACCCTACTCCGTCCTACTGCCTGTTTCACTGCTTCCCAGCTGTACGATTTCATCTCATGGATCACTTTCTCCCGGAAACCCACCCTAACTATCCTCTGGACATGTGTAGGAACCATTCAGGAGGTGCCATGCCACACTCTCCTGACCTACTGATTTCAGCACATCCAAGTGGACACTACCTTGCTGGTGGCCAGCATCCCGTAAGCGAGTATCTCCCCGCTTTCCTGCCTCAGTGTTTTCTCAGAGCTGAGATATGTTCCACACTGCCCCTCAGAAGCTCCCCTGCACTATTGCAGTCCAGTCGCCCACAGCGGTAACCAGACCAATGTCACCCCCTTAACTGGGATCGTCTTCCTTTTCTGATGCCCTGTCTCTGAGCCGTCATGGCTGCTTCAGGCAATCACCTCCGAATAAATGCCCAGCCCTGAGGTTTATGCCTCAGGTCCTGCTCTCATGGGCCCCAAACTAAGATATCAACATATCTTAGTGGTCCAGCTTTTTCTCCCTGGTTACACTCGCCAGTTCCTTGAAGGCAGAGATCGGATACATTTGGGTCTTTACAGAATCCCAGTGCCTAGCACTGGGCTAACAAATATTCTTAGAAGGAAGAGAGAGAAAAAGAGGGGAAGAAAGAAGAGGAAGAAGGAGGAGGAGGGGAGAGGAGGGGTGGGGAGGGAGAGAAAGGATCCCACGAGGGAGGGACAGAGGGAGAAAGGGAGGAAGAGGCTGCTGGTCTTGAGCCCAGGTGTGTCCTGCTTTATACCCCAGACATGCCACCCCCCGCCCCCGATACAGGTGGTGTAGACCAAAGAGGCCCCTTGGTGGACACCCTCTCTCACTCTGGTGTAGTCACCATTCTGTCTAATTCTGGCTTCTACTTTCCCCACTCCCCCACTTCCTACCCTCCCACACACATGTGCAATGAATTATAGCCTCAGGAGGTCCTGCCTGGGTATAGGAGTGGGGGGGGAAGCCCGAGATAGAAAACTCCACGGGCCATTTTTTTTCCCTTTTTGTCCCCATGAGCAGGTGCACAAGGTAATGCCCCTGATTTTCAAGATCTGATTAAACTGTCATAGACATGGCACAATCACAATAACTCCTCCGCCTCAGTGAGGCCCAAATTATTACAGGCCTGCGTGTGCCCTGAGCTGCTGTAGATAAGGGTCTGTCAGCGTTTCCATTACTGGACCCTGTTTGGGGGATTTGTTTATGTAAATTGGATGGGTGCTCCAGGGAGTGACGGATGGGCTGGCAGCAAGGGTGGCAGCTGGGTGAGGAAAATGTCGCCTTCGTGCTGCCACTTGTTGACATCATGCACGCGTGTCTCAGGTTCAGCAGGATGGGGCCCAGTCACTTATGGCAGCTGGGGCACGCAGTCAGAAGCTGGGGACATTTGGCCTGCTGGAGTGGGCAGAGCAGCTGCTGAGAACTGGAGTCAGAAGGAGTCATGGGAAAGATGAGGGTGAAGTAGGGGATGAAGGCAGACATCATATCCATTTCCAAGCTGGGAGGGATTTTGGAAGGGAGTTGGGGTGAGGGGCTGAAAGGTAAATGGGAAAGGAGCTAACGGACAGAAAATGCAGCATGAGTAAAATACCTCCACTCCAGGCCTTTGCGGTGTGATATGCTTAAACTTGAGCTGGATCTCACCAGTGGCTTCCCAGCTCAGAGACTCCAATCCAAACTTGATTGTGGCCTTTGAGACACCCACTGTGTGATGGACCCTCAACTCTGCCATGGCCCCATCCCACTCACTCTGCTCCAGCCTCATGGCCGTGCAAGTCCTTAATCATGCCCCGCTTTTGTACCACAGGGCCTTTGCGCAGGCTAACGTCGTCTTCCCAGATGCCCTCCTCCAGCCATCTCCATCTCTGTCCTTGGAATCTCAGTATAAACGGCTTCCTCTGAAGACCACTCTGATCACTGAGGTCAAGGGTCCATTCCCGGCACCCATTAACCGCACCTACAAACACCCTGCCCTTTGCCAGCAGAACATTTATCACCATGGGTAATTATATGCTTGAGTGATTGTTTATTTGTTTACTATCTGGAGAGGACATATGTGGTGTTCCCCACCCCCCCGCCCCAACTTCTTCTCTGGAGGAAACTCAGGCTGTCCTTGCACGTGGTTCTGGCTGGGCTGCCAATCGCTGACTCGGCCCTCTCACCTCTCCCACATGAACACTGAATCCAGGAAAGGAAGTCTGACCCAGGCCTGGATGACCAAACCCCCAGGCCTCTGAAACAAGGACCGGCTCAGGATGACACAGGGGGCCTGAAGAGGAACAATCAGCGTCCACAAAGCAGAAGGAGTACAGTGGTTTTATGACATGTCAGCCTTCCAGAACTATCCCCACTCTGGCCTTTGGGGTAATTAACCATGTGCCGCTTAGGAAACAGGAGCAGATTGGATAGAGGTAAAGAGACACAGAAAGTTGTGTTCACATAAGGACGGAGTAATCCAATTCCCCAATTTGGTCCTAAAGTCTCAGGGGCAAGACCAGAATGAAGGTTGACATCAACCTATAGGCCTGACCCACCACCTTCTTTGCGACTTACAATCATGACAAAGGCCTATTTCCCCTCTCTGGAATTCTTTCTCTTGCTCTATGAAATGACATTAACTCAAGCTCTACCATTACCTGGAGCAAACTCCTGCTCAGCCTTCAAGATCCCAACCGAAATATCCTTTCCCCTCTGACCTCAAGTAACACGTGTGAGCTCTCATGTCTTGTGAGCCCCCTAGGATATTAAGAAAAGCTCATCTTTACTGGATGCCTTCTATGTTCTAGGCAGTGTTCTAAGGGCATTACAGAATTAAATAATTTGATCTTCACATTGACCCTCGAGACTCATTTTGCTGTGATCTCCATTTTGCAGATGAGAGATTAGCAAGATGACCCGACTGGTAAGCTCCAATGTCACCAAAAGCCCTGAGTCTTACCCTCCCCTGCTCCCCACCCCTCCCGAGGCCCACCCTCACTCCCAGGGTCTCTGGTCCCATTTGTCACATTTGCCAGAGCCCTGGAGTGGGGCATCCTGGATGTGGCTGTTCTGACACTCTACAGCCCTCCTCAGGCCCTTCAGCATGGGGTGACAGGTGGGAACCCCCAGGAACAGGGAAGGAAGATAAGAGAGAGGGAACGGTGTGGGGGAGGACAGGTGTGGGGGAGGGACACACACCACCACCACCAGGGACAAAGGACAGGAATGGAGAGGGGGCACAGAGAGAGACTGAGGCAGAGAGACATGGGCAAGGGAAGGCAAAGAGCAACAGGGAGAGAAAATCAGGCAACAGAGACCCCGAAGCCATGAGGGACCCTGGAGGGAGGCCAGCAACTCAGGGGCCCGGCAGGAGGGGAGAGGGCCAAGAATGACGTGGGGGCCAGGGCCTTGCAGACGCCCCCACCCCTGCCGCCTCCTCGCCCTGGCTGTTCCTTCCTGCACAAACACGGGCTTTGTTGGCCAAACCAACCTGGGCGGAGTCTGGGCTAGGATCCCTTTCATGCAGCAACAGTTACCATGTGGAAAGACACCCCAATCTAAATAATTCCACATCACCCCTCCTCCCGCTGACTCTTGGCAGGCTGGCGAGAACGTGAGCGGCTCCTCATCCTCCCCTCATCCTCCGGTGGGGAGGGGGGTTGTTTGGGGGATGTGGGGGGTGTGGGGGGGGGGGGGGGGAGGTGGGGGGGGGGGGCGGGGAGGGGGTGCAGAACTTCTCCACCCCCCAAGTCAGGAAAAATAAAATGTTCCTCTGCCTTTCCTTCCCCCCACCCCCTGCTTTTTTTCCTATCACGGCCAACCCCATCACACTTCCCAGGCAATTTTTTTTTTTTAAGGAAAACAGGTCTTTCGAGACAAGAGGTGACCCCGGTGGTGATAAGGGACAAAGTTCACCTGAGAGTGTTATCTGCTCTCCATGGCTGCCAGGGCCTCAGATTTCTCATTTCGATGAGGAGGCCAGGGAAATTGGATGCAACCCGACAGCCCCCGCTCTGATGAGCTTCCTCCAGTGAGCCTGCAAGGGCAGCAGCCAGGGAGGGAGACAGGGCAGGCTGGGCTCCTCCCTCCCCCACCCCTCCCCACCCCTTATCACCCTCACTCCCCCCTACTCCCCCAGCCCTGGGCTAGCCACAGAGATTCTCCCAGGTGGCTCTGTCTTCTTGCTTCTTCCTCTTCCTGAGGCTTTCAGCCCAGCCTGGCCTTCCTGGGTGAGGAGGAGATGCCCACACAGGCCAGTTCAGCCCCCCAGAACCATCTGGGATGTGGACACAGCACTGCCTCAGGGCTCAGAGGCCTTCCATCCATCCCTTCTTCCATCTTCCCAATGTCCCCTCTGAGGCCAGCAAACTTGTGCTGTAAAGGGCCAGATCATACCTATTTTCAGCTCTGGGGGCTACACGGTCTCTGTCAAAGCCAGAGACAACATGAAAGTAAATGTGTGGCTGTGTTCTAGTGGAATTACATGGGCAGAGGCAGACGGTGGGCGGGATTCGGCCTGGCCAGTGAGCTGTAGTTTGCAAACCCCCACCTGGGCTGCCTTGCTACTCAAGGTGAAGTGCAGGGATGCACGACCTCAGTGGGCCCAGGGAGCTTGTTAGAAAAGTAGAACCTCAGGTGCCACCCAAGATCCATGTCCTCTGACAAATGAGGAAACCAAGGCTCACAGATGGGTCAGTTGCCCAAGGTCATGGACCAGGAGCAGCAGAGCTAGGATTTGCACCAAGTTCAGAGCCTTGGTCTCCATGTGCTGTAAGGATCAAAAGGACATGGGTGTCTCAGAGATGCTCATTGACCTGGATGTTCAGAGAACATGTGGTCAAAGCTGCAGACAGGGACCCACTCTGCATCATGCCTTATCCCCCTCCAGCTAGGTATGGGGCCCCTCAATACATGAACCTTCCCTGGGTTCACATTATGTGCCAGGCTCTGGGCTAGCAACAGACATGAACAAGAGCTTATGTCCACACCCAAGGAGCAGAGAGTCTGGTGAGGGAGGCCGATGTGCACCAAAGTGACCTCTTGCAAGCTACACTGCTTTGGGTAGTACCAAGTGCTCAATAAATAATACTACTGTTATTGCCATTACTGTGACTATAATGTTGTCGTTATTTTTGATAGTATTTTTCTGCCAGACTCACCATTTGAAGGGAAGTAGACTTTCCCATGTCTCTGCCAACTTGGAGCAGCTCAGTTTCTCTCCTTCTAGAAGGGAAGACCAGATAAGAGAAATTACCTTTTCCCTATCTTACCTGTCTGGATTAAGATTGACAGAGAGAGGTGAAATACCAGTAGCTTCAACAAGACTAAAGGTTGTTTCTCACTGATAGAACAGAAATCCGAAGGGAGGAAGTCCACGTTCTGTATGGAATTCTTTCCTCATGGTCCAAAATGGCTGCTTGAGCACCAGCCATCATGTTTATCTGCCAACCAGCAGGTAGACAGCAAGGAGGAAGAAGAGGCAAAGGAGTGCCCACCAACTGTGTTTTAAAAAGGTTTCCTTAGGGCGCCTGGGTGGCTCAGTTGGTTAAGCAACTGCCTTCAGCTCAGGTCATGATCCTGGAGTTCCGGGATCAAGTCCCACATCGGGCTCCCATCTCCATGGGGAGTCTGCTTCTCCCTCTGACCTTCTCCACTCTCATGCTCTCTCTCTCTCTCAAATAAATAAATAAAATATTTTTAAAAAAATAATAAATAAATAAAAAGTTTTCCTTGAAGCTGTTCCATAGCACTCTGCTTACACCTCATTGACCAAAATTTAGTCGCCCAGCCACAACTAGCTACAAGGGAGGTTGTAGATAGCCTTTTTGGGGGAGGCCACGAACCCAGTGAAAAATTGGGAGTTTCATTAGTTAGAAGGAGCAACACAATTCATGGTCTCTGCTGCCCCTGTGATTTGGGGGGTGGTCTCCCAAGGTGGCCTGGGACCCACCTACTGGAGAGTTCTCTTTGGAGGGACACAGACCCAGTGAGGAGGAACCCACACGCACATTCCGACAGGGTTCTGTGGTGTGCTGGGGGCCCTCCCATCCCTCCGTAACTCCATGGTCATGCTATGAAGGAGATGAAGAGGCCAGGTTCAGAGGAGAGAAACCCCCCAAGGTCACTCAGCTGGCCAGGGACAGCGCTGGGTTCTGGGTTCTGAGAGGCCGCACTCAGGCCACTTTCCAATATAGCTCACCTTGAGCTGTTGAGTGTATGTTCCTTCTCTTTCTGTCTTTCTTGTCTCTGCTTCTCTCCGTCCCTCTGCTGGTTTCTCTCTTCCCTCTACCTCCATATACATATATATGCATATCTCTCTATGTGTACCCGTCTCTCTCTCCCACCTTTCTGCCTCTCCTCTTGAAAAACAATACAAAACTTCAACTTACCAAGGCTCACCCTTCCCAAACAGGGTGCTCTGAATGAGCCCAGTCACCCCTGCTGCCTCCCTCCCAAAATAGGACCCCACGAGGCCGTGTCTTCCGATCTCCACCAAGGAAGGCCTGGTGCCGTGTGGTTACAGCAGGGTGACAGGCACCAGCGGCTTGGCACTGAGCCAGGACTCAGCTGGGAGGAGCCGGGAACCGGATGTCTTCAGGCTTTGAGGAGCAGGTCTGCACCTGTCCTGAGCATCTGGGGCCGGGCTGCCCTCCCTGCAGCGGTCAGGGCCTGTGGAGGCAAATGTCTTTAGGGCGCCAGCCTGGGGATGAGATGGGGGGGCCCCTGTAGACAGACATCGCCAAACTCTGGCAACAGCCCGGCAGGTGTATGCCAATAACACCCCCTCTCACTAGTGAGAAACTGAGATTTAGAAACCCCCCCTAGCTGGAACCCCTAGCTTGAACCCTAACAGACAGGGACAAAGCCAGGATTTGAACCAGTGTGGCTCCGGGGTTCTGGCTCTTAGCCAGTATCCTCCTCACAGTCCCATCCCACCCCTGAGTCAGGGAGTTGTTGGATCCTTGAATCTATAGTGACCTGAGGTCCCAGCAAAGGCCTAGGGGATCAGACAGGAGTGGGAGACAGAAGGGGTCGTTTTCACATAGCAAGGCATGCACATGGACTCTTGAAAACACACACATGCACACTAGCATGTACACCTATGCACATGGGTGCACACACAGCATATACATGTATCTGCACACCCACAGGCATACACATGCTCACTCTCTATGTTCCAAGGTCTCTCTGACCTCAGTATGAGGCAGGGGACAGTTTCTAGCCATTTACTTCCAGGGCCCGCCCCATGCTGGAGACTCCACATGGAGGCCAGGGAAAAAGCAAGGAGCCCCTTACAAAGTCAGTTCCCAGGATCTGACTCCGTGATCCAAACTTCCCTCTTCAGACCCTGACATGGAGGTCCCTGGGGGTATTTTGGAGTCATCCAGCTCAACCTCCACCTTACAAAACCTTCTCCTAAGCACAGCCTAGGAGCTTGAATGCCCTCAGAGGCAGGGAACTCACTACATCCCTGGGCACCCACAGCAGTACCAGGCAGTTCATGACATCAGAAGGATCCTCTCTTGCCAACCACGTGCCTTGAAGAAAACCCCTTCACCTCTCTGTGCCTCAGTTTACACAACTGTGAGGGGGACTATAGTACCCACCATCAACCTGGTCTTCGCCACTGTGAGGTTCAAACACCACTGGGCATAGATAGCTCTTCCTCGAAGAGGCCAACACATGAGAGCAATTAGTCCTCCTCACAGACTCATCCAAAGCCAGCAGGCCCTTCCCTGTCTGGAGCACAGTGTTCCCACCACAGAGAGGGGAGAAGCAGGGAACCCAGAGAGTCATGGGGCCTCCGGGCGGGGAATGACAGCTGCCCTATTCCCACTGGTGAGGGTCTCCAACCCTCGTAAGGCTGAGCTGCCCTCCTACGGGTGAATGGCCACTGGCCAGTGCCCCCTCCCCATGACTCTCAACTTCTCAGGGAACACTGGGATGGGAGGTCGCGGGGACCTCACTGAGCCGGGATAGCCGCCAATACTCATGAGCCACAGCGCGCAGGAATGTGACAGAAAAAGATACTCTGGGCCAGCAACTCAAGTGGATTTCTGCTGTTGCCTTTCACTCCTGTGCTATCACCAGCAAGCCTCCATGCATTCCCGGGGCCTCAGTTTCCCCGTGTGTCCAGCGGAAATAAGCATGCTGACCCCAGGCAGGCTGCTGTGAGGGCAGAATCCAGAAGCATGCACTTATCCCCAAAACAACATGACTATTCATTTCAAAAGAACTATTCTATAGACAGCAAAGCAGAGGCCCAGAGAGGTCATGTCACCGGCCAAAGCCACACAGCATGCCACCTCAACTCTCATTCGGGGGAAGAAAGGAATCTGCTCCACACGCAGAGGGTCCCCCAGTACCGGCAATACTCCACTTCCATCCTTCAACAACCCCCGAGCCCACTGGGGATTGAATTAACTCCTCCTTTTGTAAATGATCCCCGACAGAAAACTCCTCCAGAGACAAGGAAAAATATTCCCCCCAAACCTATTTACTTTTCAAATTCAGTTGCCATAACAACTCGGCACAACTATTTATGTGAAATCTTCCCCTTCCAAATCTCCCCGAGCACCACACTCTATGGAGAGTGCAACTCAGCCCTTTCAATAACAACACATTTTTTCAATCAATTTGGGTCTGGGATCTTTTTTTTTTTTTCCTATAAACACACATAAAATATGTTGTGCAAAACTTTTCAAAGCTAACAGGGAAATGCCGGATTTTATCGACCTCTTCCTCTCTAATTGCCCCCGATTGATGCTTTCTGCAGCATGATAGTGACAGAAATAACCAGCCAGCTTGTTTGTTTGTTTGTTTGTTTGTTTGTTTAAACTCCTTTGAATCGTTTCCACTGGAGGTCATCTGGGGAGTGCCCCAAGTCTGCGGGGGTCCCAGCAGAGTCCTGAGCGCTGGCTGGCTTGGGCTCAGGCTCTGCCCCTCGCAAGCAAGCTGCGTGTCCTTGGAAGAGCAGCCCGGGTGTCTGGCCTGAAAAGGGCCCCATCTGGGCCAACTGGGCCTCTACCCAAGGTTGGGGGTGGAGGATCCTCAAGGGGAGGACTCTGTGTTTGAGGCGTCCTGCAAATGCCCTGGGATCTGGTAGCTGCAGGTTTGGGATCTTGGAGATGCTCCCCGCTCCCCGTTGGGGATTTTCGGCTCTGAGCTCCTTGGAAGCCTTGATATAAAGCTGTTACCTTTGCCTGGAATGTCTCCTTCTTTCCAACCTGTTGGGTTGATGTGAAGGAGCTGGGGCTTGGTTTCATGCTCTACTGCTGCCATCTTGAAATTCTTAATTAGTTTTGAACAAGAGGATCTGTGTTTTCATTTTGCAACTGGCCCCACGAAGTCCATAGCCATCCCAGCCAGTCCCTACTCTAGCACATTGTTTGCGTCAAATCATTTCGTCCCAGACGACTCTTTGAGGCCGGCATGGCCGTGACCTCTGTTTTCCAGGCAAGGAAACTGAGTCCAGAGAGGGCAAAGGTCATCACCACCCCAAACAGGCTGTTATACATTAGGCCCTGTTCCAAGCACTTTTCCCGTGTTAGCTCGTCTAAACCTCATGATAGTCATGTAGAATGGGAACTAGTATGATCCCTATTTTCCAGAGGCACAGAGAGGTAGGGCAACTTGTTCAAGGTCACACAGCAGGTAAGGGGAGGAGCCACACTTTCCTGAGAGGCCCATTCAATCCCCCCCTCCCCAACCCACACACACACCCGCCACGTGCCAGCACCAAGTTCCTCAGTAGGTCCGGGCTTCTAGGCTGACCCCTTCCAGCCCAGCCTTAGCATAGTAAGCAGAACTATCCATCTCACTTAATCTGACCTCTAGTCATGACAGTTTCTGGCTGCAAATCCCCCCATGGTTCCCTATGCTCTCAAGAGGCATCTCATCTCCTTGGCCTGACCACTGAGACCTTCACTGATATGACCTCCATTGACCTCTGCTGACCTCTGCAGCCTCAGCACCCATCTTGCCCCATTGTACTTGGTGTTCTTGCCCTCCAGGCTGCTTGAAGCTAGACCTCTGTACACCCCTGAATTATCAAGTTAGGGACCACTGGTTCCCTAGACAGGTCTTAGCACATGGGCACTCTAGAAAGCTTGCTGATCTGAACAGTCCAGCACAAGCCATGCTGGGCATCACTCTCTCTTCTTCACCCCCTTAGCCAGCATGCTAACTCCTCAACCCAGCTCCTTCTCCCTGGCCTCTGTCAGCACTCCTGCAAAGGCCTCTGTTCCTGCTCACACAGATGCCCACTCCACCTTCTCCCCAGCTTCTCTGCCTCCAGCCACACCCCTTCCAGTTAGTCCTCCAACTCCAGCTGGAGAAACATGTTAAAAACACAAACCTAACCACTTCACACTTTGCTTCACACTCATTCCCCCCCAAAAAATCTAAAAAGCAAACAAGGCTGAGAAGCCTCCATATCTGACCCTGCTAACCTCACCGGGCATGTCTCCACATCCCCAAGACCCCATGACATGCTAAGTCTTGGGCTCTATAAACCTTTCTTCTGGCTTGGCTACCCCAGCTCCTGGTCTACCCACTTCTACCTCAGCTAAACAGCTCTTCTTCTGGAAACTTTCCTGAGCACTTCAGCTCCCCTCAAAGCAAAATCAAACTCCTTCTGGGCTCCCACAGCCCCCGTCCTTCCAAATCAAGACATGTATCAGTAGTATAAGCACTGGTCTGCATATCTGCCCCTGTCTTCACATTGAAGGGGAGCTTCCTGAGAGCAGGGGACATATGTTGTTCCTTGATGTACTCTCCATGCTTAGAACATAGAAAGTGCTTAATAAATAGATGGATGAACGTGGATAGGTAGATGTGTGGATGAATGGATAATAGATGGGTGGATGGATCAGATGGTAGATGGATGGATATAAGGGTGGATGGATGGATGGATGGATGGACAGATGGATGGATGGGTGGAATGGTGGATTGATAGGATGATGGATGAATGGATGGATGGGTGTATGGAATGATGGATGAATGAATGGATAGATGGGTGGATGGATGGGATGGATAGATGGGTGGGTGTATAGATAGATGAAAGAAAACCTTAACAATCCTCTCATAATAGTTTATCTTTGGATGGTAAGATGCTCAAGGTTCTGAATTTATAACAAGCTGGCAATAGATGTTTATTGAATTGATGGCTAAGTGGATGTCACAGAACAGCTGGTCATCAGCCCTCCAGGAGCACCTATTTTTCCTCTTATTCCATTCCCTCCCACATCCACTCCCAGCCTCCTCTTGCTTCCCACAGTTGCCACGTGACTCAAAGTGTCCAAGTTCCCCAGATCCATGCCTGCACATTAATTATTGAGTGATATAATCCAAATTTATCTAATAAATTAATAATAAGCCATAGGGGTATTTTAATAATGAAATACTTGGTGTTATGTTTTGATAATTACAGAAGGCTTTCATAATTACACCACGGCTGTGAAAATAAAATCAAAATCAATTAGGTGGTGTGCAATGATACCCAGGAGTGCCCCTCAAAGCTTCAATGGAAAGACCCACCAGGATCACAAAGACCAATTTATCTCTGAGCCAGCTAGGGTCTGGGGTGTCAACATTTTCACAGGATTATAGAGCTGGGGAGGGATTCCAGGGAGGACAAGGGAAGGAATGTCACTGAAAACATCAAATGTTTAAGTCAAAAAGTGCCTTAAAGACCAACAAAACAAGCCTCTGCTTTCACAGATGAGAAGACAGAGGCTCAGAGAGAACAATGACTCCCTAAGTCAGCCTCGGATTGTTGGGGTCTGGACTCCCAGTCCAGTGCTCTTGTGGCCCCAGCCCACTCACATGTCCTCCTTCTGCCATAACAAACCCTCAGTGGTCTGCCTGAGTTCTTCCCATGCCTTCTGTCTCAACCTCTGCAACTCAACATATGTACAACCAAACCACCTATGGGTCATGAATGCAGACTTCTCCACACCTCTGTGTTGGCCTGTGCTGTGCCCTCTGCCTAGGATGCCTTCCCTGCCCCACCCCCAACCTTGAGGTCTGCATGGTAAAGCCCTCCCAGCGGGGATGACCTCCCTTCCTGCTGCCCCCAAGGGCCTCTGCTATGTGATGATGGCTCATCTGTCTCCTCTAAAAGACTGGGAGCTCCATTAAGGCAAGGACAAGTCCTGTTCATTTTCTCTCCCAGGAATGTTAATAAGGGGCCTGACAAACAGAAAATGCAAAATACAGCCTTATTCAAGGCCAGATGGTAGAAGAAAAGGGAGAAGAGAGAGGAAAGAAGAGAAATAAACAAGGAAGGTTGGCTCTGGAATTATTTCCAGAATGTACTTAACCAAGGCCACCTAAAGGACATTTGGGCTTGAAAGTGCTGGTTTAGGGACGTGTCACTGGAAATTTAAGGTACAATAAAATGACATGAAAGTGAAAGCAAAAGAAATCTTTCAGGATAACCAACGCTAATGATGGTAGATTGACAGATTCTAAACCATCACCAACCCCGAAGGCCCATACAGAGAATCAGGAAGCTTGGGCTATTGACCCCAAGGACCGTCAGTAAGATGCATCCTCAAAAAGGCACTTGAACTTGTCACAGACACTGCCCCGAACGGGTCCCTCGTGCAGAGCTGACGAGCAGCAGCTGCGGCTGGAAATGGCATAATCATAATGTGTTTCTTCAGACCTGGTGGCTGTCCCACCACTGGTAACCACAGATGTTCCAGGTTCAATTCAATTCTAGCACGGTCTCTTCCGAGCTATGGGACCTTGGGCAAGTGCCTTAGCCTCTCTGTGCCTAAGGGTCATTGGGGAGCAATTCATGAGCTGATTTCCTTAAATCCCTGGATCAGGGTCTCTGTTCTTACCTTCTCTGCTAAGAACCTTGACTAACAAGGCCATCTCAGACTCTCCACGTGGATTGGATGGTACTGGCCCTTCCCACTTTCAGGCAGTTCCAGGCGCGTTCCCAATAACTAGCCAATCAGCAGAGTCCATTCAATGGTGAGCAACCCTTGACTCAAGCCAACCAGTCAGAACTCAGGAGGGCCATTATCAGCAAGTGTTCGCTAATATCACTGTTAAGTTATTGTGGCAAACGTTGACTCCCCGAACTGGGTCTCACTGGTGGTCAGGATAGATAATGAAACTAAAAAGTTTGGGATCCTGGGGAAGCAGAGACGGGTGCCCTTGTCCCTGGTCGCCCCAGCCCTGATGGGTTAGAAGCCTTCTTCTCTCTTGGCTCCTCGAAGGCCCGCTGCTCGTTCCTGTTCTAACTTGAAATAAAGCGAGGATTCTGCGCGTAGGCATGAATCCCAGTTCAAACCCCAATCCCAATCCTCCCTTCCTAGTTAGCTTCCCCTCATGGCTTGTTCCTCAGATTTTTCACCTGGAAAACAGAAGACCCAAGATCTAACTCTGGGAAGGTTCTGGAATTTCAGTGTAGTCAGGTTAGCCAGGGGCCTGGCATGCAGGAGGGGCTCTGGAAGAGATGCCAACCATTAACAGGGTGCCTGATACTTCCTTCTCTTGTAACTGGTGACTAAACGCCCCATCTACTGCTTGACTGGGCTCCAAAAGCAGGGCTGGTGTTGCTCATTGTGTCCTCAGTGCACTGTGTAAGGCTAGGCATTAAGTGGGAGGAAATGAGTGAAGGAACAGAGGAAGAGACAGCAGGAGGAAGGGAGAGAGAAGGGGAAAAAGCTTGTCTTCTTATGACACCAGAAGTCCAGCTGCCCTGGTCTCAAAGAGCATCCAGAATGGGAGACAGAAGACCCATCTTAAGCCCTTCACTTCAGAGAGGGAGCCCAGAGAGAGGCTGTGACTTCCCCAATGTCACACAGCAGAGTGTGGCTGAACAGGCCCCAGCAGAGAGCACCCCCCAACCGCCCAGCCTGTCCCCAGCTCCCCAGTATCCTGCCTCCTGCCCCCAGCCCTCCCTTCTCCCTCTCAGGCCAACCCCAACACATGACACCTCTTCCTCTCTGGAGAAGACACCACCCTCAAGCCAGGTGCTCCCTTCAGGTGTCTCCTGCACACACACACCCCTGCCCCCACCACGGGCTGGGCCCCTTCAGAAAATATCCTGGGGCTTCCAGGCCGGAAGGAGTAAAGTGACTCAGGGCCAGGTTGGGGGGGAAGCTCAGAGAGAAGGAGGCTGGGGGTGCAGGTGGGTGAGTTCTTTGTCAGTGAGTCAGGAAGACAAGCTTCTCTCCCAATCACATCAAGAATCTCTTGGCCCAAACTCAAGTATGCAGGACATGAACGTTAGCTTCCTGGAACGTTGGCCACACAAGCTAAGTCTGATCCCGCCAGCCCGGGCACTCACATTGTGGGGTGATGCGCCAAGCGCTGCTCTCCAGGCCAGGGCTGGGGGAGCCTCTGTCTAACTTGGGGGTTGGGGGCAGTGCGCTGGTCATATTACAAGTAAAGAAGTTGAGGCCCCAGCCAGGGAAATGCCTCAAGAAGAGGCAGAAAGGGGCCACACATCCAGGTCTTTAAGCCCCAAATCCAAGAGTTAGCCCAGGGCCTGGGTTCGAATCCTGATCAGCCTCTTCTGGGCTTCAGGATGCTGAGCCGGAGGCACCTTTCCTTTAGCCTTACCGTCGTTCTCTGCAACATGGCAACAAATTCAGCCCCTCTCGCAAAGCCGTCGCGAAGATCCAAGGAGGCAACTTGTGCAGACAGGGCCCCGGCATGCAGCAGGGGCCTGTGATCTTTTTCCTCTGGGCCCCTTCCACTGGTTCTCTCTCTAGGAACATGGGTTGAGCGAGAATTCAGTAACATGGGAGGGCCCACCTCCTAGAGTGGGAGGCCAGGAAAGGCCCAGTGAGCTACCCCGCAGGAGGGCCCAGAAGACTGAGGTCATGGGCAGCCAAGCGGCAGCTGGTTGAGTCCTCAGGGAGGCAGGGGGACCTCGCCCCCCCCTCAGTCTGGGCTGTCCCCATACCCAAAGCTCCCCCCCTACTGTGGGCCCCCATTCCTGCCTTTCCCTGACTGTGGCCCACTGGCATGGCCCCTTCTGTTGGCACCAAGGTCGCTAACCTGGTTGGGCCCCATGTGTTCCTTCCTTCCCCAGTCAACCAGACCCCTCTAGTCCAGGACAAGCTCTGATGTGAGCTCCTGCTGAGAGAGAGAAACTGAGGCCAGCAGAGTCAGCAGACATGCACACTGAATCCAGGCCTGGGGAAAATATAAATAACAGTGGGAAGGAGCTTTTCCGGAGACATGCTCACCTAGCCCTCAGCTCTTTGGCATGCCCCAGGGGGCCATCGTCCTTTCTCTGACCCTCAGAGAGAGCCACCTGCCTGGCTGTGCCCTCTCTCCTCCGTGAGCAGGAGGGACTCTGAACTCACAGAGCAACTGGGGACAGAGCTAGTGTGGAGTACTTCTGGGTCTGAAAGTGGCTCCAGCAAAGAAAAATGCCTTTGAGAGGTTGTTCCAAAACATGTGTCCACAGAATAAGAGCGTTCAAAATAACTTTGCTTGCTTGTGTTGGCTTGTTTTGCTTTGGGTCTCTTTGCAGCTTTATCGGGAGGTAGGCATCGAAGATTCCTCCATTTATGGCACTTTGCCTGGGGTGGGTGGATTTTCCCGGGATGGGACCACCCGGCCTCTGCCAGAAGCTAAGGTGAAGCAAGGGCACCGCTCAAGGCCAGATGCCTTGCTGACCCATGAGTTCCTCTCTACCTGAGCCCAGGCCTGGGGATGGTGGTAATGAGACACCAAATTCCCAGAGAGACACAGGAAGGCAGGCAGGAGCCCCAAATCCTGGGATGGCTCACCAGGCTCCTGGAGAGATGGAGGAGGATGAGGGGAGGAAAAGAGTGACAGATGGGTAAACTGAGACCTACAGAGAGTAGGTGGCAGCCAGGAATTCAGGTTATCCTGTTCTCAGCTTTTCCCTCCCATTCCTTCCTCTTGGTTATTTTCCTTCCTTCCTTCCTTCCTTCCTTCCTTCCTTCCTTCCTTCCTTCCTTCCTTCCTTTCTTTCTTTCTTTCTTTCTTTCTTTCATCTATCTTTCTTTCTTTCTTCTGTAGTAATTGATATACTACCATTGTTCCTCATTCAAAAGTTAAAAAAGGATACACACTGGAAAGTCCCCCTCCTGGGTGCACAACTTTGACAATATATCAAAGCCATGGGATTGTACACTTTAAATTGGTGAATTACATGGTATGTGAGTTATATCTCAATAAAGCCGCTGAAAAAAGAAAAAGCCTCCCTTCCCTCTGTCCTCCCCCCACTGCCACTCTGTTGTCCTGGATGCCACCCTGTGACCTGTGGCCTTCTGTCCCTCCCATTCCTCCGTTCCTTTTTAGACTCTGAGTGGACTTGGGGGTAAAAGGAAATGAATACTGTCCAAATAAAAGCGGAGAAATATTCTCTCTCGTCTTCCAAAAGCACCTACTATGTGTCAAGACCTCCATTCCCTGTTTCACACCTGATGACCATTCAGTGACCCTGTGATGATTAAGTCCACTTTCCTGGCCAGGAGCGAGGCTGAGCATCTTCAGGGGCCACCCCACCCCCACTCACACCACCCCACCCCCACTCCCCACTTCCTTCTATCTCCTCTCTCTCTCTCTCTCTTTCCTTCTGGTCTTGTCTGCCTGGAACCTCTCCCTGAGTTTTGTTTTTTAGATGACATCTTCTTTGGAAAGCTGTTTTAAGAACTGGTTTTATTGATGATCGCACAAAGAAATAAATGAGAGAGGAGAGAAAAATCTCCCGTACAGAGGAACTCCAAATAATTTCTGTAGCTACTCTGCCCTCAAGGAGGTAGAGCATAACTCCCCATTCCTTCATTGTGGGCAGTGCTGAGTGACATGCTTTCAAAGAGTACAGTGTGACAGGGGGAGGGAAGGATGCAGTCGTCCCACGGAGGACCTCCAGTTGTGTTCCTTAGCCGGGTGACCAAAGTTGGCGCCATCAGTCATTCGGCATGGTGATAGCATGTATCCTGGATACTATGTCTGGAGAATGCCACTTTACTGCTGTAGCCTTTCTCATCTAAGCAGGAGAAAAATGTCAGACAAACCCAAATTGCGAGGCATTCTGCAAAACACTGGACTGATGCTCTTCAAAGGCATCAAGGTCATCAAGGATGACCTTGCATCAAGGATAGGGCAAGTCCAAGAAACTATCACAGCCCAGGAGAGCCTGAGGGGACACAATGGTGTTTACCATGGTTTCTAGAAGGGATCCTGGAACAGAAAAATGATATCAGGGAAACCCAGTGAAGTTCAAAACAAGCCGTAAATTCAGCTAAGACCAACATGCCCATATTGGTTCATTCGTTGCCGTGGAATGCCGTATTAATGTAAAGGGTTAAAAGCAGGGGAAACAGCTGGAGAGTAGGCTGAACGCTTCACACTCTATTTGCAACTTTTCTGTAAATCTTAAACTATTCTAAAACTGAAAATCTGGGGGCCTGGGTGGCTCAGTTGGTTAAGCAACTCCCTTTGGCTCGCATCATGATCCTGGGGACCCAGGATCGAGTCCCACATCAGGGTCCCAGCTCAGCAGAGACTCTGCTTCTTCTTCTGACCCTCTCCCCCTCCAATGTTCTCTCTCTCTCATTCTCTCTCTCTCAAATAAATAAATAAAATATTTAAAAAATAAAAATAAAACCATAAAATAAAATAAAACTGAAAATCTATTTACAGGGAAACAAAGGCAGCTTACTGAGATCGAATTCACATACCACACAATGAACACACTTACAAGTGCTCATGTGATAACTCGTTATGTATTTACAGATCTGTGCAATCCTCACCACGGTCAATTTTAGAACATTTTCACCACCCTATACAGAAATTCTGGGGGTTCCTGGGTGGTTCAGTCGGTTAAGCGTCTACCATTGGCTCAGGTCGTGATCCCGGCGTTCTGGGATCCCCACGTCAGGCTCCTTATTCAGCGGGGAGCCTGCTTCTCCCTCTGCCCCTCCCCTTCCTTGTGCACACACGCACTCTCTTTCAAGTAAATAAAATCTTCAAAAAAAAAAAAAAAGCAACCCTGTATCTTGTCATTATCACTTCCTGCCCATCTTCCCCACCAATACCTCTGGACCCCTGACAACCACTAACTAACTTTCTGTCTCCATAGATTTCCCTATTCTGGAATTCTATATAAATAGAATGATCCAGTATGTGGTCTTCCATGGTTTCTTCCAATTAGCACAATGATTTCCTGGTTCACCTGTGTCGTGTTAGTACTCCATCTATATGGATAGAGCACAATTTTCTTTATCCATTCATCCATTGATGGGCACCCAACTCACTGCCACTTCTTTTTGGCCAACGTAAATGATGATGCTGTGAACATCAGTGTGCAAGTCCTTGTGCGGACACGCATTCTCATTTCTCTTGGGTAAATATCTCGGAGTGGAATTTCTGGGGGACACGCTGACTCTAGGTTTGAGAAAGAGCTAGACTGTTTTCCAAGGGGGGGGTGCACGTTTCCATTCCCATTTCCCATCTCTGATCAAACACACCATTGAGGAACCACAGGCTCACACACGTCATCTCGAATCCTCACCAGAATCTACAGAGAGGGTGGGCATGACTATCGCCCCATCTTCCAGATGAAGAAACTGAGGCTCAGAGAGGTGGAGTCCCTGGCCTCAGCTTGTGTCCCAGGATTCAACCGAACTGCCTGGCCCAGAACCATACCACCAGGGGGCTGATGTTTTGGAGGCTGAGATGAGAAATTGGGGCCACGCCACCTCTGGCACCAGTGGGACACTCCCCCAGGCCTGACAGGTGATCCTAGAAGAGCATTTACCCTGGGGCTCCAGGGCTGATCAGAGAAAGCCCTTAGGGGCTGTAACTGGAGAGGCTGGTCTTGGGGCTCTGCTGGGGCCAGAGGAAAAGCACAAAGGGTCCTTTGTCCTCCCCATTGTTCCAACTCACAGCCCTTCTTGCTGTGCCCCTCAGACCAGCAAGGGGCACGCAGGGTCTGCCGAGCAGCTGGGCAGTCTCCAGTTCTCCAGGGACCCCTGGAATGGGCCAGAGGATTTGCCAGTGGGGGCTGGGAAATATGGGGAGCTGAGCAGATATTCAGTGTCTAGGAAGCCAGCCCCCTGATATTTTTCCCTAATCTTTCGTTTGTGATTGTAAAGTCACTAGACACATGCCCCAACAAAGACAATGAAACAGCCCAAAAGGGCTATGTATCCACCCTCCCACCCTGAGTGCACAGCATGTCAAGAGCTCTTATGTATCTGTCTGAAAGGTTCTCCTTGCTTCCATCTGAAAGCTTGCACCCTTGTATGTATGTTCCTTTTTTATGTACAAAGGGCAGCTTTCAATACTCACTTTTTTCCTTTCTCCTTACGATGCACCTGGAGATCATTCCAGATGAGCTCAAGGACCGTGTTTTCCTTCTGCTCAGTGACTGCATGGTAGTTTCCTTTACTCACCTTGCCCAGCCACGTTTAAGTCATTCCAGTCTTTCTGCTACTCCATAGAACACCGAAATAAATGTCTCACGCACAGGTCTTTGCACACGAGTTGGAGAATGTGCCGTGGGCCCATGCTTACCTACAGCATCCCTGGGTCACGGAGAGTACTTTAGTTTTGCTTCCCCGCGGGGGTGGCCCCATTGCGCTCTCCCCAGCCAGGCTTGGGAGCGCCTGGGCACCTGGAATCTCACCTGCAGAAATTGGACCGTAATCTTGATTTTGCAGAAGTTCTGGAGAAACTAAAGGTGTTTATGTGTGATGCGTCAGCCCACAGGAGCCATAGCCCAAACACCAGCCCCGGCGTGGGCCCCCCCTAAAAGTCTCTCTTGATGGGCAGCCTCAAGGCCTATTGCTTTTTTTGATTTGGAGAATTTTGCCCCAAAAATTGAGTCTGCGGGCACCGCCGGAGGTGTTCCCGAGTTTGGGAGACGCCGGTTATGACTCTGAGTGATGCCGCCTCAAACACTTATTGTCATAAAGGAAGTTATTCAAACACAATCAATTAGGCGCCCATATTAGCATATTTTTCATTGTAATACACCCACAAAGAAGAGAATCGAGAGACTGTTTATTGCTGTTCTGAGCTAATATTTGTTAAAGTGATTAATATGTTTTTCAAATATCTGTGACAGGCGTGGCAGGCATTATTTATCTCCACCAGCAGGAGCCTGAAAGGGTGAAGGCCGGGAGTCACTCGGGGGGG
>RCUC01109363.1:0-18717 GCA_003697995.1 Taxidea taxus jeffersonii
TAAAAGAGGAGTATGATACCTATCTCAGAGAGTCATTGAGAGGATTAGAAGAGAAAACACAGCAAAAGGCAGAGAATAGTGCCTGGTATACAATGGGCTCTGAGCCTTCTGGAACAGGGCAGGGAGGGAACAAAAGAAATTTGCACGTAGGACATGACCCCAGAGGCCAAGGGAAGATGGGGACGCTGGGGCTGAGTACAAGCAGAGTCCTAGGACAGACACAGGTCCCCCAGTCATCAGACAGATGAAAATGCAAGTACCCCCAGCGATGATAGCTTAATTTGCCTAAAACCTCGATTATCAAGAAAATCACTCTGCTCTTTACTGATCTTTAGTCAAGGTTATTCTCAGTCTATTTCCATAAGAAGACAGAGCTTCTGCCCTTTTGGAGAATCAGGTGCACCTCTAGTTGCCTACTGCCTTAAGTTTTCCCCACATCTGCTACAAAGGTGTGAGAATACTGTTAATGGCTGTGTTTTGTTCCTCTCCAATGATACGAATGGCTTTTTCATGCCTTACTTGTTATATTTTTGAGTAGGCAATTTCTGAGTTTGAATGGTCTCTCTCAGAACCAAATAAATTAAGCGTATATTGTAGAAATGTCTCAAGTTCAATGCATGTATATTTCTAAGTGACTAATACTCTTATTGTATCTTCAACCCAAGACATGGATAAGGTGTAGACCTTTGGTGTCTACTGATAACAGCTTGGTTTAAATACTTCTTTTTTTTTTTTTTTTAAGATTTTATTTATTTATTTGACAGACGGAGAGAGATCACAAGTAGGCAGAGCAGCAGGCAGAGAGAGGGGGAAAGCAGGCTCCCCGTTGAGCAGAGAGCCCAATGCAGGGCTCCATCCCAGGACCCTGAGATCATGATCTGGGCTGAAGGCAAAGGCTTAACCCACTGAGCCACCCAGGCGCCCCTGGTTTAAATATTTTATTGTTTCTACTCACAGTTCGTTTGCCACTTAAGCACTCCTATCATTAATAAGCTACTTGATGATTCCAGTTGTAATTAAATCCTAGAAAACAAATTAAAACTAAGTGGACAATATCACAACAGAAGATTTTAGTGTTTTTAGTGTTATAGCAATTTGTAATTAACTGAATCAACATAATGTTAAGCATATTTCAGAAAAAAATATTTAAACACATTTACATAGGTTGAATAGACCAGAGAAGTGAACTCCAGCTGTAGAGGCAGATTCTTCTGGGTTCTGATCTCATTTTAAACTTTTCAACATTACATAAACTATGTGACCTAGAGCAAATTACTTTACCTTTCTGTGTGTCTGTGACTTTGTCTGTAAATTGGGAGTGATTTTTGTTTTGTTTTTAAGATTTTATTTATTTATTTATTTATTTATTTATTTGACAGCCAGAGATCACAAGTAGGCAGAGAGGCAGGCAGAGAGAGAGAGGAGGAAGCAGGCTCCTTTCTGAGCAGAGAGATCGATGTGGGGCTCGATCCCAGGACCCTGAGATCATGACCTGAGCCGAAGGCAAAGGCTTAACCCACTGAGCCACCCAGGTGCCCCTAAATTGAGAGTGATTTTATCAACCTCAAAGAGTTGTTTTAAATATTAAATATACTTAACATATATTACAGCTCACTAAGAAAATAGTGGTTTATTCTTAACATTGTTATTATTATAAGTTCAAACAATTCATAATTGGGATCTGTACTGTATTACATTTGAGGCACTTGGTCTCAAATCCAGTATTGGGGACAATCTGGTATTTTATTTATTTGTTACATCACAGATTAGATGTTGTTGAAAACGGGAAATGATAATAACCACCAAGAATTTTTTTTTTAAAAGATCTCCCACATATTTCTAATAAAGGCCTTAGAGTACTCCCCCAAACCAAGGGAGCTGGGCGGTGATGGGGGAGACCAGGTAGAAATGAAAAGTAACAAAACCACAAAAGGTTAAGTCATACAAAGTCCACACAAATTGGCACCCAGACACCCCACAAGGTGAAGAGAAAGCATAAGACAAATCAAAGTCTCGGGGCACCTAGCTGGCTCAGTCAGCTGAACATCTGCATTTGGCTTAGGTCATGATCTCGAGGTCCTGGGATCGAGCCCTGTGTTGGGCTCTCTACTTAGCGGTAAGTCTGCTTCTCCCTCTCCCACTGTGATCTCTCTTGCTCTTGCTCTCTCTCAAATGGTTAAGTAAAACCTTAAAAGAGAAAGAGAGAGAGAGAGAAAGAAATCAAAGCCTCAGTCCCAGAAACAGAAACTGGGGTCTGTAGAAGCCAGAAGGCCCTGACCAGGAAGCTAACACCAAAACTAAGCACCTGAATCCCAAGGAGATGTCCCTCCTCACCTACACCGGAGGAAAAAGGAATATTATTACTAGTGTCATCATCAACATCAACTGATAACCTTTGCTAGGTGCTCACTAAGTACCAGGTGCTATGTAAAGCCCTTTGCATGCAGTATGGTTTCTCCAACAACCCTGGAGGTCATTGGGATTGCTGGTCCCATTTGCAGGTGAGAAGATGGAGGTGTAGTGAGTTGAAGCAACTTGGCCAGCACCGAAACTCTAGGGCAGACTGTTGCCTGATGGGTCTGACACTGAACTCCTTAAAAAAAACCAATAACAATGGCACAGCCCACAGAGAAGCAGGATTCTAGGCATTTTTATTTGCTTCCTCTAAGCGCCTCCTATCCACACAGTGCTGGCCTGGCGTGGGAGTTGATTCCTACCAGTTCCCAATGTGTTTGATGACTTTACAATGGTGGCTTGAAACTGACCACAGTGGGAGTGTTTATATTCCAAAAATTGGCAAATACTGCCAATTGAGGGTTTTGTTTGTTTGTTTTTTAATCTACAATTTGAGTATCTGGCCAGTGAATTCACTTCTCTTCTGTTCAGTGTTTCACTTCTACCCTGGGGAAAGTGAGCATCTCAAGCAATTAAATTTCCATGCTGTCATTTGCCTTTTTTGATTTAATGGATTTTTATTAATTAAAAGTAAACTTAATATTTGAGCCAAAATCCAAGTGGTATTTATACTGTAGGTGCTAGGAGGGATAACTACATTTTCAGGAAATATGCCATTGATTTTCCTTACTACACACCACACTTCTGATCAGTTATTTGTGAAAGGGTAAGCCTATTAAAGAAATAGTCTCTTTGAAAGCAGTCACTGTTATAAAAACAGCAGACTGTTTTGACTGAGTTTTAACTCCTTAGCACATTGGGTGATTTCTTGATTAAGGCAACATATACATGCTGAGTACCACTCTGCACCAGTGACTCTGTCATGGGCTGGTCAGAGAAAGTTCTCCCCTCTTAGTGTAGTAGCAAGGAGATAGAAATGTGGACAACATTTAGAATTAAATGTGTCAGCATTGAATACAGTACTGTGTACAGCAATTGAGGTCTGTAGAGAGGACTCTGGGACACCAGAAGCCACATTCTGACTCAGGATAGGCAAGTCACCGGAAGGCTTTTCACACATGTTGAGGTGGGAATTTCCAGACTAGAGAATAGAATGAAGAAGGGCATAGAAAAGGGAAGAAGTAGCATGTAGTCAAGGTTGACTAGGCAGCATGGGGAGCCAGTAGTCATAGCCACCGCTAGAAGATACATGGGGCCATGGTAAGGAGGAACTGTGGAACCAGAAAAAGAATGCTTTCTCAATCTGTATGAGGGGAGATGGCTTTCACTGTAGGTTGTGCAGGGCAAACACAAGGAGAGACAGAGGAGACCAGATGGCAGATACTGAAATACTCCGTAGAACCAGTTCTAGGAGACTAAACTGGAGTCTGGCAGGGGGCAGAGAATGGACCCTTATGCAGTGTGAACAAACCCCCTTTTACTAGGGGCCAGGAAGTCCTCACTGTATGAATGGAGGTCTCAGGTCCTTGAATTCCCCAAGGGAAGATTTAGTGTGGATCCTAGCTGGAGTTAAGATAGCCAGAAAGAAAGTAGCAAGCACAAAGCAGTTTATTAAACTGAAAGCATACTATCAATGTGGGAGAGTATGCAGGTTCTGTGAGGTGGAACCAGCCCCTAGCTTACCTTGAGCTTGGATATCATTGGGTCTCTCTGGGCTGGGAGGAGTTGAGATGCACAATGAGGTCATCTCTAATGGAGGCTGCTTCCAATGATTTGGGGGACTTTCACAAGGTTTGTATCAGAACGATCACGGCAGTCTTTCTCCATGGTGGGGAGTACAGAGGGGGCCTGTCCCTGCAATGCAAATACCTTATTATGAGTCTAGGGGTTACCCTGGGGTAGGGGTAGAAGAGGAGAGTGCATGCTCTGATCTGTGGCTCTTGATTCAAGGTCTTGGAAGACAAGGTCAGCCATGAAGTCTCCCAGGTTTTTATTTATCATCATCCTTGCCTCCAGTTCCTGTCTCTATCATTCCCCTTCAAGGACTTGGGACTTTGCCTCAAGGTGGTCCTTCCACTGCCCAGGTCTAACTTCTAGCTAACACTTTCACATGACCTGATAAGAGGTGGGGATAAAACAAGAAGTGTGGGTAGGAAGGGTCCAGGCTTTTGGGCTCTTACCACTCAGTGAGTACAGTCATACAGCTGAGACTGTGCACCGTGGAAGGACACGCAGACCTCAGCTGGTGGTCCGGAGCGTCAGAGGACAATACTTGTGAGCTGTAACAGCTCCATTCCCCCACTGGTGGGGCATGGGATTCAGTAGCTGGTGCCTTGCTTGCTGCTTCATATACTCTCAGCAAGTCCTTATTCAGCTAGGAAGAATGAGTTGTCAAGGGTTCAAAACTCAGAGGTTTTGAACAAGAGGGTCAAGTCCAAGTTCCTCAGCTTGTTGGCAGGCAAACTGTGTTTGTGTCAAGGATGAGATGTAGACTGGATGGAATACTGACTTGGATCCTGGGATGTGGGTTCGACTGGGGCTTTCTTCCGGTTCAGCTGCTGTAGTCCTGCAGCACAGTGATTCACAGCTGGCCATCCCATCACAGTGCTTGCACCAGTAAAGGCTGGCTGTTTATAGTTGTGAGGGACAACAAAACACCTATTTCTAGAAGTGGCCAAATATTGGGGTTTTGAACCGTTGATGCGGAAGGGAGCTTAGAAGTTTCAAACTTAGTTTGTGGCTATAAAATTGTCATACATTATGGGACATGGTGAGTAAAAACATCGACTGCCTCTAGAATCATTCTTTGGTGGACAGTCCCCTTCTTGTTCGGTGTTTGTGCGGAACTCAGAAAACAGAGCCATTTCTGCTAGGAGCTGCTATCATCCCTCTCCCTCCAGCCAGTCTTTTTAAAGTTGTGCATCCAAAGGAGATGGTGGGTCCCCAAAACATACTAATTGACTTCCAGGAGGTACACAGGACAGATCAAAGTCTTAGGAAAGGGAGGAACCATGAAATAAAACCTACAATACAGGCGAAGGGTGTGTGGGCTCTCTCCTGACATTCCTAACCATTTCTAGCCAATTCTCCATAAAGCCGCCACACTATACCGCCATAAAATACTCCCTATATTCTTTTTTTTTTTTAAGATTTTTTTTTTTAAATTTAAACATATAATGTAACCCCACCACCCTCTCCCTACATTCTTAAAGGCAGCCTGGCCTGGAAGTTTAAACAGACTGTGTCTCCTTCTCCTCCTGCCTGCCAACCCACGTGCCCTGAGCTTTGGTTTGTAAATTATATTGTTTCTTAAGAATAAAAAAATAAATAAATGAAAGAACAGTTTTCCCCAGTGAGTTTCAAAGGCATTTATCAGAACCTCAGCAGTAAATCTTATTTTATATGAAGGGATATCAACTGACCAACATCCTTCCAAAACAAAAAGTGTCTTGATGGGCAGAAAGCTAAATGAACCCATATGGTAAATTTGTAGCCCTAGACTTGTCTGCATTAACATTTTCCTCTTCATCCATTCATAAAATGTAAATGTAATGGTCTGGAAATGCTCGCAGGCTTTCTAAATGTTTCTTTGCCTGGTATTATACCAAGGCTCATTTATTCATGTTCTAAGCTATAGTATAAGCTTCCTAGCAATGAATCACCCTAATTATGATCAGGACCCACACATTTCATGTTAAAGAGCATTGAGAGTCCAACAGATCAGGAGGAAATTGCTCTTCAGTGCATTCTCTCCCCTGCCTTTCTCTTCTTTCCTCAGGAACTTTCCCTGACAATTGAGGTAAGTGTTTCTATGGTTTATAATTTGTATTATTTTAGCCCTGATCCCAATTCAAAAACTCTGAGACAGAATAGCCTCATTCTCACTCAGGGTTAAACTGCAGATTTCCTTCCTCCTTGATACCGGACATAGAGTTCAAAATATCTGGCCTTGGGACACTAGACCATCCTTTAACAAATAAAAACTGCTCTAAAAGAAAACGCCAGTTTCGTATACCTTGGATACTTCCACTTTGGACTGAAATCTCTTACTAAAAACTAAACTGGCCAGTTTTCTTATTTCAATTTACAAATAAAGATTAGGTAAAGATTTTTATTCAATAATTTTTGCCTTTGGTAATAAAATGTCAGGCAAATTAAATGATTGTATAAAGGGAATGCATGAGCGACTGAAAGTCTGGGTTTGGGGAAAAATAACTGATATGCTAATTAATTCGGTTTCCAACTAACTCTTTCTAAAGACTATGGGAAACCAATATGCTCAGCTCAACAGCAAGCTATTTTATTGGCTCCATCCTATTCTGCATTGCCCAGGAAGTGGTCCCAGCTTCCCTGCCCCCTGCAAGGTGGGATGAGAGGAAGCAGTCTTCGAGTATGTCCGCAGAAATGAACCTGAAAACAATCTGATTTTTCATCTCCCCTGGGCTTTCTCGGAAGGGATCACCGCCCCTCTCCTCATATCACATAGAGATAAAGGGCTTCAAAATTCTTATTACAAAAGGATTTGGCTTTTCAAGTTCATTTATTCCCCATCGCAGAAATGTTCTGCCATGCAATGACAATACAGGAGATTTTCCGGAAAGATTAATCTTTGTCCAGGAATTTGTACTGTTTCAGAATTTTCATAAAGAGAACAGTACTCAAAATAGAGGTTTACCCTTTCATTAATCATCTGCTGAAATTTCCCAAGGACACCTTCCTTCTCCTTTCTGAGGAAATCAAGATGGAGCCAGACTTTCGGAAGGACAACCGTTGCGCGGCTTGTCATTTGTCTTCCCTACACAGTCTCTTTGGTTCTCTCAAAGTCCTCAGGACCCTGCTTCTTCCAGTCATGTGACTCCCTCAGGGTATCTGACAGTACTTCCTTCTGCAAGGGTCTGTCCCCTGCCCAACCCTGTGGGGAACAAAGCATATGCATATGCATCACATCTAGCCAATCGAAAACATCTGGCTTCCTCTGGCTGACTACTATCTTCTCATACATCCTTATGGCTTAAGACCTGTTCTTTTACTATTATTCTTGAAATGCACCCCATTGGTGAGACTGTTTTGAGCATCTTCAATACAAGTATATCTTTTATAAGCTGTAAAGATAGATTACTCTCGGAATATATTATGCATTTCTAAGATTTTATTCATTCGTTCGTTCATTTATTTATATTTATTTAGAGAGAGAGTGGGGGAAGGGGCCAAGGGAGAGAGAGAATCCTGAGCAGACTCTGAGCTGAGTGTGGAGCCCAACACAGGACTTGATCTCACAGCCCTGAGAGCATGACCTGAGCTGAAATCAAGAGTCAGATGCTCAACCGACTGAGTAACCCCGGTGATCCATTATGTGTATTTTAAAGTATACATGAAAACTGAACTTAAAAAGTATTAAGGTAGCCATAAGTAGAAATGCTAAGATTTTCTTTCTTTCACTCCTACTGTGATCGGGGCAGTTGACTTTGCAGGTGACTGGATGGTGGAAGGTAGAAGGTGATCCCAGAGCCTGCACGCAATGGGGATGGCAGAGGCGGAAGAAGGGATCGGGTGCCCACGTGCAGACTGAAAGGAGGCAACAGTGCTCTGATTGAGCTCGGGTTTTGTGACTTGACTGTATCCAGATTCATTCTGAGTCATTTTTGATAATCCCAGCTCCCACCAAACTCAGCAGTGTCATAATCAGAATGACTCACAGCTGAGCTAATAATACACCTGTCAAGTTATGGACACCTCAGAATTGTTCCCGCAAAACTGAAAGAAGTTGGGAGAATTTAACAGCACTCAGTTCTGTCTGCTAAAAATACACACTTCCCCCGGCTCTTTCAAAGACATGATGCAAAGTTAGACTATTTGAACATGCAAGAGTCATTACCGGAAACTGCAAATCACATCGAATGGATTATCCTGATCTCACTGAAGAGGTCTCCTGACCCAGCGTAGATAAAGATGGTGAATTTGCAGGAATTTGTTCATCTGTATTTTAGATAAAACATTTGAAGAGGCCTATTTTGTTTTCATTCACATTGTGAAATAATTCATTAAAACATAAGTTTTTTGTTTTTTTAAACAAACAAAAAGCACACAGAGATTTACTAGTTAAATGTGGAGTTTGTTGTTGGTTAGAAAATAAATATTATTTGGGATGCCTGGCTGGCTCAGTAAGTGGGGTGTCTGACTTCAGCTCGGGTGGTGATGTTGGGGTCCTGCGATCAACCCCCCCCACCCCCCGCAGGCTGTCTGCTCAGCAGGGAGTCTGCTTCTCCTTCTCCCTCTGCCCCTCCCCTGACTTGTGTTCTCTCTCAAATGAATAAATAAAATCATTTTTTAAAAAAGGAAAGAAGTATTATCACAGATCTTGATTGTCTTTATTACCTCTAATATAACCCCTGATTTTTCCAAAATGATGGCAGAGAAGTACTCAGACAGAGGCTTTCTTCAAAAAGAAACGTGGAGGAAACCACTTGCTGCTTCCTGAATGATCAAACGGAGAGAGTTGTTTCATTTACCCACACATTCGCATGTTCCCTCATTGCACCAGCTTCCTATGAATTCTTAAACTATGCTAGGCAGTCAGGGTTCAGAGTACAGAGGCAGGTTAACTAGTTCCCTGCGGGAACTAACCCAGATGGCCCAGAGAGTGGCCTGGAAGAGCCCTAGTTTGAGTGGTCCTCCACTCTTGCTGTCTGGATTGAATTCTAAAAAAATACAATAAAGTTATGAAAAAAAGATAATGATAAATAATAAACATTTACTGAGCAAGTGCTGTGTCACCTACACTGCTACACATTTAATGAATAGAGGTTTATGATAGGAATATAGTGAGGGAATCTATGAGGGAAGGCCCATGAGTCACAGTTCTTGAACTCCTATCTTAGAGGCAGCATTGACTGGCTGGTCGCAGTGGGGTAATTTTAGCTCACGTCTCTGAACATCAATTTCCCCATAATAATAGCCTTTATCTCAGAGGTCAGTGCTAGAGTTAGGAGGCATAAACTAGGTTATTGGGTAAGCACTCGGGGCTATGCTTGACACAGTAGAAGTCCATACATGTTGGCTACTATGTGAATCCTAATAACTCACACATTGGCTATGATGGTTATTGCTATTGTTTTCTCCCTTGTACAGATCAGGGAGGTAAGGCCTAGAGAGCTCTGGTCACTGGCAATGTCACCTCCATGGTGTGGGACCTGGCTGTCAGAGCACCAATCCACAAAGACCCAGGAAAGAATATAAATTTAAAACACAGTGACTGAGGGAAGAAGGGAGGAGAAGATGCTTCCAAAGAAATGACAATCATGATAATTTCAGAAAGTATTATTTTCAAAAAAAGATCATACTAACATCCTGGAGTATCAAAAAGAAGTAGATTAGAGATATTTTTCATTATGTGGATATTAATAGATTACAGGGGTAGATGACCACATGAGCAGATGAGAAACATTATCTTGAAATTTCTGAATGTTAAGTGGATTTTAGCTTTTTTTCCACAAATGAACTAGAGAGGAAGAGACTGAAGAGGTGCGTCTCTGTATCAGCTGCCCAGCTGGGAGATGCCAAGGTAAAGATGGAAGATGTCAGGATTAAAAAGTTAATACACAGCATAGATTGACATTTTGTTTTGTTTTTCCCACTGGCATATTTTGTTGCTATTTGGCATTTAATTATAAAGAGTATATAACATACTACTTTCCTTTGTTACATCAAAACATTCTTGGGGGCACCTGGGTGGCTCAGTTGGTTAAGTGTCTGCCCTGGGCTCAGGTCATGATCTCAGGGTCTTGAGATGGAGCCTGGCATTGGCATTGGGCTCCCTGCTCAGCGGGGACCCTACTTCTCCCTCTCCCTCTGCCCCCCAACCCCACCCATCCCGGCTCCTGCTCTCTCTCTATCTCAAATAAATAAATAAGATCTTTAAAAATTATTTTCTTTCTTTTTCCATTTATGAAACACTGATCCCTAGAATTTCTTCCCTTCCAGTCTTAAGACTCAATGTTCCATACTCATGTGCTATGTCCTAAATTACAGTTCCATCTCCAGCACTGATGATGGAGACCAGGAAAAGGACATAATCCAAGGGGACCCAGCAACGAGTAACCCTTTTACAAGAAGCCACTATCAGAAACAGGACTATATACCCATGTCTGTAGGGTTGCTTCTGAAATGAGTACCATCTCTGTTAAAGTTCTATCCCTGTCACTACTAGAAGATCTCAGGGTATGGAGACACTCCTACTAACTGTTTCATTCCCAGTAGTTAATTTCTCCAACAAAGGGGGCGGGGGAACAGTATCTTAATGAAGTAGTAAGTGTTAGTATTTTTCTGTTTTGAATGATAGAAATAGCAACAATGAATCATTACTTCCCTTCAAGTATTTACTAACTCACATGTCCTACTGAGACTCAGGGTTGAAAAAACAGGGAGGTCTGACTAACAAAGTTGAAATTTGATGTTATTGTGTGGCTCATGGCTGTTTTTGTCTAATAAACCAAACTTGAGGCACTGTTTTGATTCCATTAATGGCCACTCAAGATAAGGAGCTTTTCCATATACCTAGCAAGCCTTCTTTCCTTACTCTGAAGAAGAGAGGATTTGAAAACAAAGGAGTAGCTTCTAAGGCCCCCAAGGCATAACCACAAATGAATTATAAACAAAGGAAATTCTGCTCACAACTTTTGCCATACGGATGATATAGAATGGGCTTTCTTGGACCTATAGCTCCAACAGGTCAAATTTTGCTATACTTTCTACCAGATTTCAAAGTCATTCAGGAAAAAGTTTTCAACATCATAAGAAACATGTACAATTTATTTCAACAAATATTGTAAATAAAATCACTAAACCTAACAATTAGTTGAACATAAAGTGCATGCAAACTAACTATAAGATAAGCTAATGAATAACTTTTCTGTTTTTATTAAGAATATGTTCATGTGGATTATTTGGTTTTTGTTGTTGAGCTTTATGAGTTCCTATCAGATTTCAGATATTAACCTCTTATCAGATATATATGGTTTGTAAATATTTTCTCTCATTCCATAGGTTGCCTTTTCATTTTGTTAAGTATTTCCTTTGCTGTGCAGAAACTTTTAATTTGATCTAGTCCCATTTGTTTATTTATTTATTCTTTATTGTCTATGCTTTGGGTATCATATCCAAAAAAGAAAAGAAAAGAAAAAGAAAAAGAAAATTCATTGCCAAGACCATTGTCAAGGAGTTTTTTCCTTATATTTTCTTTTTTTTTTAATTTGTTTTGAAATTTTATTTATTTATTTGACAGACAGAGAGAGATCACAAGCAGGCAGAGTGGCAGGCGGAGGGAGAGGGAGAAGCAGACTCCCTGCTGAGCAGAGAGCCCGATGTGGTACTCAATCCCACATGACCTGAGCCAAAGGTAGATACTTAACTGACTAAGCCACCCAGTTGCCTCCCCATATTTTCTTTTTTTTTTTTTAAAGATTTTATTTATTTATCCGACAGACAGAGATCACAGGTAGGCAGAGAGGCAGAGAGAGAGAGGAGGAAGCAGGCTGTCCGCAGAGCAGAGAGCCCGATGCGGGGCTCGATCCCAGGACGCTGGGATCACGACCCGAGCCAAAGGCAGCGGCTTTAACCCACTGAGCCACCCAGGCGCCCCCTCCCCATATTTTCTTTGAGGAGTTTTATAGTTTCAGGTCTCACATTTAAGTTTTTAATCCACTTCAAATTAATTTTTGTGAATGGTATAAAATAGGGGTCCAATTTCATTCTTCAGCATGTGGAGATCTATTTATCCCAACACGATTATTGAAAAAGTTTTAAATTAAAATGTATGTAAATTTTAAAATGGGCAAATAAACTGAATAGACAGTTTTCCAAAGAAAATATACAAATGGCCAACAAATACATGAAAGGTACTCAACATCACTAAACATCAAAGAAATGCAAATCAAAACCACACTGAAATACTACCTCACCCTTTAGTGTGGCTATTATTGAGAAAGAGAGAGAGTAAGTGGTGTGGCAGGGGTGGGGGGTGAGAAGGGAGGAGATAACAAGTGGTGGAGAGGATGTGGAGAAAGGGGAACAATTGTGCACTGCTGGTGGAAATGTAAATTGGTGCAACTGCTATGGATAATAGTATGGAGCTTCCTCAATAAATGAAAACTGGGGGTCATCTGGGTGGCTCAGTCATTTGAGCAGCTGACTCTTGGTTTTGGCTCAGGTCATGATCTCCAGGTCCTGGGATCAGCCCAGGAGTCTGCTTGAGATTTTCTCTCTCCCTTTCCCTCTCTAAAATAAATACATAAATTTTTAAAAATTTAAAAATCAGAATTAAAAAAAACAAATTTAAAACCAAAATCATAAAAAAAAAAGAAAACTAGAATAACTGTATGATCCAGAAATCCTACTTCTGGGTATATAGCTAAAGGAAATGAAATTAGTGTCTCAAAGAGATATCTGTACTCTCATGTTCACTGCAGCATTATTCAGAGTATGGAAAGATATGGAAGCAAACCTAAGTTCTGTCAATGGATGAATGGATAAAGACTATATGCAATGGAATATTATTCAGGCATAAAAAAGAAGAAAATTCTGCCATTTGCAACAGCACAGTTGAACCTGGAGAACACCATGGGCTATGAAATAAATAAGTGAAATAAACCAGATAGAGAAAAACAAATATTTTATCGCTTATATGTAGAATCTTAAAAAAACAGAAGTCAAATTCACAGAAGTTGAGAGTAGAATGGTGGTTTCCAGGAGTGGAGCATGGAGGAAATGGGAAAATATTGGTCAAAGAGTACAAACTTCCAGTGATAAAATGAAAAAGTTCTGAGGATCTAATGCACAGCTTAGTGACTACAGTTAATAATATTGTATCATATCCTTGACATTTGCTAAGAGAGTATCTCTTAAGCATTCTCACCACACACATAGAAAGTGGAAATTACATGAGAGATTGATATATCAATTAACTTGCTTGTGGTAATCATTTCACATTTATACAAGTATCAAATCATCACACTGTACACCTTAAATATATGTAATTTTATTTGTCAATTATACACCAACAAAGCTGGGAATGGGGGCAGAGAATACATTTATATGGTCTTAAGATATAATAGATACATGGGATACTTGGATGGCTCAGTCAGTTAAGCATCCAACTGTTTTTTTAAAAATTACTTATTTATTTATTTTTCATTTCTTTTCAGGGTTCCAGAATTCATTGTTTATGCACCACACCCAGTGTTCCATGCAATACATGCCCTCCATAATACCCACCATGAGGCTCACACAACCTCCAAACCTCCTCCTCTCCAAAACCCTCAGTTTGTTTCTCAGAGTCCACAGTCTCTCGTGGTTTATCTCCCCTCCAATTTCCCCCAACTCACTTCTCCTCTCCGTCTCCCCATGTCCTCCGTGTTATTCCTTATGCTCCACAAGTAAGCGAATCCATATGATAATTGACTCTCTCTGCTCGACTTATTTCACTCAGCATAATCTCTTCCAAGTCCCGTCCATGTTGATACAAAAGTTGGGTATTCATCCTTTCTGATGGAGGCATAATACTCCATAGACTATATGGACCACATCTTCCTTATCCATTTGTCTGTTGAAGGGCATCTTTCCTCAGTTTGGCGATTGTGGCCGTTGCTGCTATGAACATTGGAGTACAGATGGCCCTTCTTTTCACTACATCTGATCTTTGGGGTAAATACCCAGTAGTGCAATTGCAGGGTCATAGGGTAGCTCTATTTTTAATTTCTTAATGAATCTCCACACTGTTTTCCAAAGTGGCTGCACCAACTTACATTCTCACCAACAGTGTAAGAGGGTTCCCCTTTCTCCACATCCTCTCCAACACTTGTTTACTGTCTTGTTGATTTTGGCCATTCTAACTGGTGTAAGGTGTTATCTCAATGTGGTTTTGATTTGAATCTCCCTGATGGCTAGTGATGATGAACATTTTTTCATGTGTCTGTTAGCCATTTGTATGTCTTCTTTGGAGAAGTGTCTGTTCATGTCTTCTGCCCATTTTTTGACATGATTATCTGTTTTGTGTGTGTTGAGTTTGAGGAGTTCTTTATAGATCTTGTATATCAGCCATTTGTCTGTACTGTCATTTGCGAATATCTTCTCCCATTCCGTGGGTTGCCTCTTTGTTTTGTTGACTGTTTCCTTTGCTGTGCAGAAGCTTTTGATATTGATGAAGACCCAAAAGTTCATCTTTGCTTTTGCTTCTTTTGCCTTTGGAGACATATCTTGAAAGAAGTTGCTGTGGCAACTTCTTGTTGAAGAGGTTACTGCCTATGTTCTCCTCTAAGATTCTGATGGATTACTGCCTCACGTTGAGGTCTTTTGCCCATTTTGAGTTTATCTTTGTGTATGGTGTAAGAAAATGTTTGAGTTTCATTCTTCTATGCATAGCTGTCCAATTTTCCCAGCACCATTTATTGAAGAGACTGTCTTTTTTCCACTGTATATTTTTTCCTGATTTGTTGAAGATTATTTGACCATAAAGTTGAGGTTCCATATCTAGGCTCTCTACTCTGTTCCACTTGTCTATGTGTCAGTTTTTGTGCCAGTACCATGCTGTCTTGGTGATCATAGCTTTGTAGTAAAGCTAGATATCAGGCAATGTGATGCCCCCAGTTTTGTTTTACTTTTTCAACATTTCCTTAGCAATTCGGGGTCTCTTCTGGTTCCATACAAATTTTAGGATTGTTTGCTCCAACTCTTTGAAAAATGCCAGTGGAATTTTGATCGGAATGGCATTGAATGTATAGATTGCTCTAGGCAGTATGGACATTTTAACAATGTTTATTCTTCTGATCCATGAGCATGGAATGGTCTTCCATCTTTTTGTGTCTTCTTCAATTTCTTCCATGAATGTTCTGTAGCTCCTTGAATACAGATCCTTTACCTCTTTGGTTAGGTTTATTCCCAGGTATCTTATGGTTCTTGGTACTATAGTAAAGGGAATCGGTTCTCTAATTTCCCTTTCTGTATTTTCATTGTTAGTGTATAAGAAAGCAACTGATTTCTGTGTCTTGATTCTGTATCCTACCACGTTACTGAATTGCTGTATGAGTTCTAGTAGCTTGGGGGTGGAGTCTTTTGGTTTTTCCATATTAAGTATCATGCCATCTGCGAAGAGAGAGAGTTTGACTTCTTCATTGCCAATTTGAATAACTTTTGTTTCTCTTTGTTGTCTGATTGCTGTTGCTAGGACTTCTAGTACTATATTGAACAAGAGTGGTGAGAGTGGGCATCCTTGTTGTGTTCCTGATCTCAAAGGGAAGGCTCTCAGCTTTTCCCCATTGAGGATGACATTTGCTATGGGTTTTTCATAGGTAGATTTTATGAAGTTGAGGAATGTTCCCTCTATCCCTATACTTTGAATTGTTTTAATCCGGAACAGAAGGCATCCAACTCTTAATTTTGGTTCAGGTCATGACCTCAGGGTAGTGAGATCAAGCCCCATGTCAGGCTCCATGTTCAGCAGGGAGTCTACTTGAGATTCTCTCTCCCTCTGCCTCTACCCCTCTCAACCACCACACCCCCTCACATTCTCTCTCTCTCTCTCTCAAATAACTAAATCTTTTTAAAATTAAAAAAAAATGTGAAAAATACAAATAAGATCCTCTAAAGTCTTTTTGGCCTGCCTCCAGCTCACATAACTCTGAAGAGAAATAAAGATGTTTGCTGAAAACAACATATTCAATGTGTTCACATGAGTTTTTTGTGTGTGGTTTTTTTTTTTCCATACTGGCTCCTTGGGGAGAAAATGGTGGTTAGCATGTAGTGTTCTTATGCTCCACTGTGTTGGGTATCCCTTAAGGAATGAATTGAAACCTTTGGGAAATTACAGGGAGGTTTTACAGGGACTGACCATGACATTGAATGTTGTCACCGACAGCACCCACATGAACAACTCTCCTAGGTGCAAATAATGTTTCTGCTCTTTGTTCTGCTTTTCTCCATCTCTTTCCCTTCTGCCATTGAGGCGGTGCAGTGTGCTCAGAACACCTAGGCATTTGCTCAGTAGCTTGTACTTCCATCAACTTTTCTTGGATGAAGGAATTGAGAAAATTTAGTTTGCTGCCCCTACAACTCCAACTGATGTCCTGGTCATTGTAGGCATTTGCCCAGATTCACATGAAATAACATCAACTTGTAGCAAAGGTTGTTGGGAAATTATAAAGGAGAAGATGCTTTAAACTCTTTGGGGAACAAGAAGGACCTAAGGAAAAAATGTAGCCATATTACCACAGGAAGTATTTATATAGTGCCTGGTCTATAAACCCTTTAATGCATTATTTTATCAAGTCCTCATGGCCTCCCTTCAGCTGATATTACCATCTTCCTTGGGTGAGCAAGGCAGGAAACAAAGATAGGTCTTTACTAGGAGTGAGTCTGGAAAGTGGAATTATTGCAAACCTTTCAGCTGGTATCTTTTCTCACACGGCTCATTCCTGGCATGAGCTTGTCTTTCTGATTCCTCCACTTTCGTTTCCCCTCCCATGTAGCTTCCTCTCTACTCCCACTTTAGCCTTCTCATGAGCTACTTTAACTCTCCAGGAATGCACAAAAACAGGGCAACACACAGCCAAGAAATGATAAAAATGACGAGATAGTGGGATGTGGGGAGAGAGATGGTGGGATGTGAGGAGAAAGGGGTATTATATAGGATGCTGCAATCAATAGGAAATCTGGTTTCTGCCCAGAAGCAAGACTTGAATTTGCTAACATCTGCAGAAGTTTGGGGGCTTGGGTATGTATATACAAGGTAACACTTATATTTGCCACATACATATTCTACAGAAATATCACATATGACCTAATGCCGTTTTGCTGGGACATCCCTGAAAGTACAGCCTGACTCCAAGCCTTGATGCAGCATTTATCTGGGAAGTGATCCCAGGGAGCAGAAGGGATGGGCCCAGGGAGTAAAAGTGGGGAGGAAGGAAAGCCAATACAAGACGCGTGGAAGGCCTAATCCACCGACTTTCTGAGGATGCACTCACAGAATTGTCTAAGCAAAGGACATAATGGGGAACTAGCGACCCTCAGTTCCCATCTCATGTTGGTCAAACATGGCCCTGTGGGCATTAAGTCCCTACCCTGCCCAGTAGGCTACGTAGGTACCTGTAGAGTAATCCCAAGGAGGAAACAAGAGGCATAGACAAGGATTTGGCGGGTTCCACCTGTTCCAGGCCAGTCAGTGCCTCTGTGTTGTGGGTTATTTCAGTGGTGGCTGCAGGGGGAGACAGGGTGGGAGGAAAAAGGATGTGCACCTCACCTCCAAAAACTGTACATAATATTCTTAGGTATTTGTTGGGATCCATGAAATACTGATGAAGATTTAATGAATATACATGGCCATGGACAAGGCCCCTTCAGCCTCCCTTCCATCCCTCACCTGCGGTGTGGTAAATGGGTCGAGGAAGAACCCTGATTATTTGAGCTCATTCACGTATCATCTCGGGCTCTTTTCCACAGAGACTGGTTCAAGGAATTCAGGCTGAAGTCAGTCAGGACATGATATTCTCATTATAATTTGTCCAAGAAGCTCCAGAAATCCCTTCCTGGGGCAGGTGTTGTGGTATATATGAATATGAGGCCTGGGATGGGTAAGGGCATTTCTGCCTCTGAGTGAAGCCAACCTAGAGCAAGACCAGAAGGAGGGAGCAGCTAAAAACACGCAGCCACTGGATAAAGCCAGTGTTGGAGCCATCCCATCTCAGATTCCCAGCTGAATAATACTTCCCTCATCAATTAAGCCATTTTAGGCCAGGTATGCCATCAAAAGAATCTTAGATGATACTCCGGCAGTCTGAGTCTTCCCATCTTTTATTTATTTGTTTTTTTAAAGATTTTATTTATTTATTTGACAGAGAGAAATCACAAGTAGGCAGAGAGGCAGGCAGAGAGCGAGAGAGGAGGAAGTAGGCTCCCTGCCAAGCAGAGAGCCTGATGCGGGACTCGATCCCAGGACCCTGAGATCATGATCTGAGCCGAAGACAGAGGCTTAACCCACTGAGCCACCCAGGCGCCCCTATTTGTTTTTTAAAGATTTAATTTATTTATTTAACAAAGAGAGAGAGAGCAGAGGGCAGTGGCAGAGGGAAAGAGAGAAGCAGTCTTCCCACTGAGTAGGAAGCCCAATACGGGGCTCGATCCCAGGACCCTGGGATCATGACCTGAGCCAAAGGTAGACGCTTAGCTGACTGAGCCACCCAAGCACCCCCGAGTCTCCCCATCTTTTAATCAATGATTTAATCCCACAGAGAAATTTTGATTCCAGAGGAGGAAAAGTTGTCTCTCTCTTAGGAAGAGGGTAAGCTTCTACATGGATTGACTTGTTTGCAGTTA
>RCUC01109365.1:0-13576 GCA_003697995.1 Taxidea taxus jeffersonii
TGATGTTCCCCATCACTCAAAAGCAGTTGACTCTACTGAATGGTGGAACTGCCAATTTTAGAGTCATAATATTAACTGGGAGTCTGGACTGCTCTTCTACAGTTTGCTCTAAACAAGTAAGTAATATATTGTGCTGCTTACAGGCCCAGGATTATAGTCATTTTCTTAGGCTGCCATCATAAAATGCCATAGACCAGGTAGCTTAATCAACCAAAATTTATTTTCTTACAGTTCTGGAGACTGGAAGTCTGAGATCAAGGTATCAGTTGGGTTGGTTCCTACTAAGACCCATGAGGAAAGGATCTGCTCCCCATTTCTCTCATTGGCCCTTCTTCTCCCTGTGTCCTCATTTCATCTTTTTTCTGTATGTGTCTGTGTCCAAGTTTCTTCTTTTTATAAGGACACCAGTCAGTCTGGACTATGACCCAACTTAATGACCTCCTTTTGACTTGATTTCCTCTACAAAGAGCCTATTCCTACATACAGTCACAATTTCAGTATGGGGGACTATGACTCAACATACAAATTTTTGAGGAACTCAAAATTCAGCCCATAACAGGGACCAAAGGGGAAGAATTTGGAATGGCACTTGTCAGTGTTACCCCTGATAGTCTTGACACGATTTTTATTTTCCATTCTGGAGTCTTTGGGTTCAGCTTGTTTAGAGATCTTAAAGCACCTAAGGGTGAAAGAACAACTTAGCTCACAAAATAACTCATCTAGAAAGTAAGAATCGTACCTGATCGTTCTGAGCGCCCTGGTCCACTGAATGTGTTGGTCGAAGGGCTGGGGGACTACTTCGTTGGTTGAGGTGACAGATTCTAATAATCAAAAGGAAAAGTGATTGCTACTCCACAATGTAAGCAGAAATCTACATGTCTGAAATGATTCCTCTGGATCCTCTCCTAGAACCACCACGTCCAATAGTAATAGTGAGTGAGTCTAGCAACAGCACAAAGACAAGACCACTGAGGCTCAGACCCATAAGAACTAGAAGTACAGGTTATATGCTCACTGAGGGTAAAAGGAACGTAGAATGAGGAGTGAGAAAAGGACATTATTAACATGTGTTGTAGAAATGATGATCAGAGCATATACTCACAACTTCTTCCTTCTCAAATATACTACCTATCCTTTTCTTTTTAAGAAAAATCTCAAGTTGAGAGGCAAGGCAGGGGGTTATGGGGGGTAGGGAAGGGAAAAATGAAACAAGATGGGATTGGGAGGGAGACAAAGCATAAGAGACTCTTAATCTCACAAAACAAACTGAGGGTTGCCAGGGAGTAGGGAGGTAGGGAGAGGGTGGCTGGGTCAGGAACATTGGGGAGGGTATGTGCTATGGTGAGTGCCCCGAATGTGTAAGCCTGATGATTCACAGCCCTGTACCCCTGGGGCAAATAATACATTATATGCTAATTTAAAAAAAAAAAAAGAAAGAAAAATCCCTCTCTCCTATTATTCATGGTGATTAATGTAAATTTAGTCACAGGATATCAAGACAGTGTTACAGGGACGCCTGGATGGCTCAGTCAGTTAAGCGTTTGCCTTCAGCTCAGGTCATGATCCCAGGATCCTGGGATCGAGTCCCACATTGGGCTCCTTGCTCAGTGGAGAACCTGCTTGTCCCTCTCCCTCTGCCTGCTATCCCCCTGCCCCCACTTGTGCTCTCTCTCTCTTTCTGATGAATATATAAAATTGAAAAAAATAAAGGTTAAAAAAAGAAATTCTACCTTGCCTTAAAAAAAAAAAAAGAGGGACGCCTGGGTGGCTCAGTTGGTTAAGCAGCTGCCTTCGGCTCAGGTCATGATCCCAGCGTCCTGGGATCGAGTCCCACATCGGGCTCCTTGCTCGGCAGGGAGCCTGCTTCTCCCTCTGCCTCTGCCTGCCACTCTGTCTGCCTGTGCTCGCACTCTCTCTGTCAAATAAATAAATAAAATCTTTAAAAAAAAAAAAAAAAGACAGGGTTACAACTAGCTAGAATAGGGATCAGCAAACTTTTGCTGTCAAGGGTCCAATTTTAGTGGATATTTCAGACTTTGTGGGTCCTACTGTATCTATAGCAATTACTCAACTCTGCCATTGGGGCAGAAAAGCAACCATAGACAATTCATAAACAAATGAGTATGGCTATGTTCCAATAAAACTTTACTTACAACAGGGCTGCCTGGCTTGCTCGGTTCATGAAGCATGTGATTCTTGATGTTGGGGCTCTGGGTTTGAGCCCCACATTGGGTGTAGGGATTACTTAGAAATACAATCTTCTAAGGGTGCCGGGGTGGTGCAGTGGGTTAAGCCTCTGCCTTCGGCTCAGGTCATGATCCCAGTTCTGGGATCGAGCCCCACATCGGGCTCTCTGCTCAGCAGGGAGCCTGCTTCCCCCTCTCTCTGCCTGCCTCTCTGCCTACTTGTGATCTCTGTTTGTCAAATAAATAAAATCTTTAAAAAGAAAAAAGAAATACAATTTTCTAAAAAGACAAACAACAACAACAAAAACTTTACTTACAACAGAGCATGGGCTAGATTTAACCTAGAAACTATAGTTTGCCAAATCCTAAACTAAAGGATAAGCATGCATCAAGATATTTGCAGTAACTGGTGAGACTGATTCTCCCCTTTGGAAAGAGGGTAAGTAAGGAATCCTTGCATTTTGTTTTACAGGAAAATGTCTTTGTTGTCATTGTTTTGAAGTTTAATTCTCAGACTTTGAGGACCCAGCTAAAGAGGTAGGCTATGGAAGGTATTAGAAATTTGCTCACTCAGGGACGCCTGGGTGGCTCAGTTGGTTAAGCGGCTGCCTTCTGCTCATGTCATGATCCCAGCGTCCTGGGATCGAGTCCCACATCGGGCTCCTTGCTCAGCAGGGAGCCTGCTTCTCCCTTTGCCTCTGTCTACCTGTGCTCTCTCTCTCTAACTAATAAATAAATAAAATCTTTAAAAAAAATTTAAAAAAAAAAAGAAATTTGCTCACTCAATTCCTAATTTCAATCCCTTTTACCATGTCTTTCTGTACAGTAGAGAGTGGAAGCTAAGACTTCAGTTGTGAGAATCTGTTTTAGCTGGGGCTACGCATGGGACCTAAGTTCCACCAAAAAGACACATTCATTCAAGACCTGAGAGTAGAAATGGATGAAGAGAAATGCAGCAGCCCTCAGGGAGACTAGACATTCAGACAAGCACAGTGGCAGGAGCGTTGGGTTCTCCTAGTGCTACAACGGTGGAGATTTTCTGGTGTGATCCTTACAGCAGCTCGAGGAGAACAGAAAGCAGCATTAGAGGGAAAATGCACTAGAAGACTTTTGGGCAGGGCTGGAGATTTCTTCAGGTGGCACTGATTTCAACTAAGATAAGATCTTGCTTATCTTATCCAAGCAAGATAAACCATGCTTGGTTTATTGCCCTCCAAAAAAGAATCCTAAAAAATACTAGTTGTGGGGCGCCTGGGTGGCTCAGTGGGTTAAAGCCGTTGCCTTAGGCTCGGGTCAGGTCCTGGGATCGAGCCCCACATCGGGCTCTCTGCTCAACAGGGAGCCTGCTTCCCTTCCTCTCTCTCTGCCTGCCTCTCTGCCTACTTGTGATCTCTGTCTATCACATAAATAAATAAAATCTTTAAAAAAAAATACTAGTTGTTATTATATGCATATCTCCTCTTCTGAATAAGGATTCTGATTTAATAATGTTTTATTACCCAGAAACTAATACAATACCTAACACATAGTTGGCACACATGAAATTGTAACGACCTGAAATGAATGCCTCATCATAACCCAGAACTGAAAGGATCATTGCCTGAAGTCTGGAGAATTCGGGTAGAGGTTATACCACTTTTCTTTTCCCTATACCAGCCAGCTTCTGGGGCTTTGGCTAAGGAAACTAATAACACAAAAACTTTAAAACAAAGGCTCAAATATGGAAGGCACAGATTTCATTGGGTTAAAACTTCAGCCTTCACAAACAAAACCAGGTCTCTAGGGGTAGTATGGGACGTCCTCGCAATGGCTAGGTGGGGGTGTGTATGTGCGTATGAAATCATTACTTTACATTTATAGCTAATAATAGTTAATTTATACTAAACATCCCTGTGCCAAAGCCTAGATATCAGAGGGGGGAGCATTTATGGTATATCTATTACGTATTAAGTAGTATGCTTCAAGTGCATTTTCTTACTTAATCTACACAACACTACAAAGTGGGTATTATTTCCCTGCAAAATAGGTACCATGAGAAAACGAAGAGTGAGCTTGGTGAAATAACACTCCATGTCCCAGGACCTAAAAAGCCCTTCTTAGAACGGATCCTTCTCCCTACTGCCACAGGCATTGTACAGGCTCTTCCCTTGTCTAGAATGTTCTGTATGTGCAATTTCAACAAATAAATATTTTTTAAAGATTTTATTTACATATTTGAGGAGAGAGAGCGCACAAGCCAGAGGAGAGGCAGGGGGAGAAGCAGACTTCCCGCTGAGCCACCCAAGCACCTCATCAACTAATGACTATTTATTCATCCTTAATTTCTCAACCGAAACACTGATTCCTCAGAAAAGCCTTCCCCAGCTCCCTAGCCAGCTCAGGCACTCTCACTGCTCCCTGTGCTGTTTCTTTTCAGCCTGTATCACAGTTTTCAACCATTCACTGTGTGGCCATTAGATTCATATCTCTCGTCTGCTAATGTGTAGACTACATAGATCTGCTGCTTCCCATCCCCAGTGCCCAGCACAGAGCCTGGCACATAGAGGCCCCCAGGAAGTAGTTCCTGAATGAATAAACAAATAAGTGAACGAATAAGTGAATACCATGCCCCAGGAAGATCACTAAACACTTTACCTTAATTATCTCATTCAATCCTCAAAACAAATCTTTGGGTTATGTCCTATTTTTGTCCCATTTTGCAAATAAAGAAGCTGAAGGCCCGACTAGAATAGCTTGCCTAAGTTCACATACTCAGTGAGTGACAGAACTGAGATCTAGGTCTGGCATCGATCATATTGCTATTACAGATCTCGACCGGCATCTTCAAATAGGTTTTTATTGCTGTTCACATGAAAGTGAATGAGTCACTACGAGATAAGCAAACAAGCACAAACATAGCGTTATCACATGTAAAGGCTGCCAAGTGAAAGAAAACACAATACCAGGGTTTTCTGGTACACCAGAATACCTTATTATACAGGATTAGATTCGAGACTTTTTCACACTTTGTGGTAAGAAACCGAAGCTGAGAATTTCAGAAAAAAAAAAAAAAAAACTTGCACTGGGAGGGGTTTAAAATAGCTCAACAGATCCCACCGTATACCCTGGACTTCTATAACACCATAATTTAAAACAGTAGCTTTGCAAGAAAGAAAAAAATCACAAATCAGAACTTGTAAATACGTGAGTAAATTATCTTCCATACTATCTAACTTTCGTGGAATACTTTTTTCATGGACTCCATCATCTGGACTATTTTACTTGCAAATGAACTTTTATTTATGATTATATGTATCTAAACATAATTTTACATGAATGCATAAGTGTGGACCTTTGTTTGGCTTTGCAATCTCTTATCTTACTCCCACCTAAGAGAATTCACTTTTACAACTTGGTCTATATCCTTTCATATATTATTTATGCTCACATAATTTTATTTAATCCTATATAAATACTCACCCATACACATCTACCATTACAGAGACAAGTTCTTTGGTCGTTGTTTTATAAGAGGGAGCTCGCATCAATTATACTTTTCTGCATCCTGTTTTTCTCTCTCAAACCCTCACGGAAATACTTCCAAGTTGACTGGGATGGCTCTGATTTATTCTTTTTAAATGGCTGCACAGTACTCCGTGGTCTGCATATAATTTATAGTAGCTCCCCCCCCCTTATCTATACAAGATACGTTCCAAGACCTCTAGTGGATGGCTGAAACCATGCAGAGTACAAACCCTACATATACTGTTTATTCCCATACACACATACTCGCAATAAAGTTTAATTTATAAATTAGGCATGGTAGGAGATGAACAACAATCGCTAATAATAAATTAGAACAATTCTAACAACAAACTATAATGAAAGTTATGTGAATGTGGTCTCTCTCAAAATCTCTCTCTATGCAGTACTCACCCTGCTTGTGGTGATGTGAGATGTGATGAGATGACGTGAGGTGAATGACGTAGGCACTGTGACACAGCATGTTGTCAGAAGGATGGTCCACTTCTGGACACAGATGACCTAGGGTAACTGAAAGGGCAGAAAGCAAAACCTCCGATAAGGCGGGGGGGGGGGGGGGACGGACTACTCTATTTGGTCCTGATCCTATTGATGGGAAATGTTCTTTTCCTATGGGCCACTAGAGAGCACCACTGGAGCAGTGTCGAGTTCAACAGAGTCTAGTTTAGGGTGGAGACCTGGGGAGACCTGGATGTCATCAGATCTGTGTCTTCATCCTCACTGTCCTGATCAAGGTTTTGTTCATTCTCAGCTCCGGGAACCCAGAACTCTCTGGCTTCCTCCAATCAGTATCTCACCATTCCACCCCCAGTGGGATGATAATAGACTCACCAGGGTTCTTTTTCCCATTCCCCACAGTTGTTCCCAGGCCCAGATGGGAAGGACTCCAGAAATATTATAATCAGCATAGGCAACAAGAACAGCTACTATCACTGCCGTCACTGTCACTACCACAATTTATGGAGAACAAAAAATTGCCAGTAATCAGGCTAAGACCTCGACACATGTCACCTCACTTTGGATTTACAACAATGCTGTTAAGGAAGCACAATGCTTATCCCATTCTACAGACAGAGTGCGTGGTATACAGAGAACACACACCGAGATCCAGACCCTTAAAGAAACCCCAGGGACTTTCCTCGTGTTTGTGTACTGAGCCTGTCACCATGTGGCCTCTCCTGGATCTCCATGTTCAAGTCCTGGCACTATCTGTCCCAGCCCACACCCAATCCAAACTCCCTCCAGTTTTCCAAAGACTGCAGAGTTCCTAGGATCTTGCATTTCTCATTGCTGCAGTCCTGTAGGCCTTCCTCAGCTTTTAGAACCCAACCAACCTTTTATTTGGAAGACAAATGCCTCCTTCTTCAAGGAGTCAGATTACAGTTTTCCTAGTCTGGGGAGCTTCCCCAGGCAGACTTAAATACCCCTTGTACCTCAAGATAATGGGGCAAGTTGCTTACTTATCTAATTCTCCACTAGAAAGAAAGTTCTGAAGCCAACCCTTACCGTTCCTAGTATCCCTGTGCCTGGTAGAGCGGTTGGCACATAGCAGATACTCAATACGTGTTCATAAATAAATAAAGAGCTGAATGAACTATCAAGGCTCTTTATTCAAAAACCGGAGTCAAACCCAATTCTTAGCAGCATGAAATAAATACATAAGAGCCCAAAGACTTGGGTCACTTCCTTTCAGAGAGGATTTCTGTGACAAATCCTTTTACCAAACTAAACAGTGGCAAAGAAAGAGCCCCTGGCTTCCGTTCTGCAGCTGAGCCTACGGGGCTCCTCTGCCCGCAGCCCTGGACAGTTAGAAGTGAAGGAAGAGGGAATGTGCCAGGTTATCCACACAGGCCTAGGGTCTGCTATTAGTTGCTGCTGATAGATAAGATGAAAATTTTCATTACAGTGGAACTACTTCAGGCTCCAGAATTACACGGCAGCTGTGAGGGGAAGGGCTGGGGAAGAAAAGTCACCTTTCGTCAGAAAATTTTGTGCTAAAAATGGATATTCTTTTTCTCTTTAACAACACATATGGAAACTGTTTGGCTTGGTTGGTCTTATTATTTCCTCTTACAAAATGCTTGCTGGTCCTCCTGCGTAAAGACCCGGCAACGTGAAAGTCTTTGGGGCCACAATTAGAAATGTTCGTTCTCCTGCGGTGTTTTCTCCCCTGTAAACTTCAGGTACCACTAATGAGAAAGCCCAATTATTATATCTGTTGACCACGGGCAGTCCTCTCTGTTGCCCCATAATACAACATCAACTGGCAGCTCATTCTAACAAGAAACTGGACTGTTGTAGATTCTTTGCCCAAGATACTGTCAAGAAGTCAGTCTATGCTGAACTTGTGACCACAAATGCATACATCCAGAGGTATAGTTAAGAGATCTTTGGAGGACTCCTGGGTGACTCAGTTGGTTAAGCATCCAACTAGTGATTTCGGCTCAGATCGTGACCTCATAAGGCATGAGATCGAGCCCCACGTCCACCTCCCAGCTCAGTGGGGAGTCTGCTTGAGATTCTCTCCCTCTGCCCCTTCCCCCACTCACATGTGCATGCTCTCAAATAAATCAATCAATCTTTAAAAAAGAGAGAGAGAGATCTTTGGAGACTTTTCCCCTCTCTCTAGCAGAAGCTGGCTTTCTACTTGTTTGCATGTTTCAAACCTAATCAAACAGAAATATGTATGTTTTTCCTCTTTGTGCCCCCAAATTTTAAATGCATGCTTGATATCACAGAATCAGAAATCTGGATGGAAGTTCTAAACACAGGAAGTTCTGCAACACAGACAGAACCCTACTTAACTCATCCCTGGAAGCAAACCAGCCACCCCTTCTCAGAAATATCTCAAAAGGACATCACACACCAGTGTATCCTATCTCTTGGCACAATTCGCTTCCTTGAAGCTCACATACCATTGTCTTCATTTCCTCTGCTCAAGTAGGAGCTTAGCTTTTCCCACTGTCTCCAAAGTCACTGGGGGCTGTTGGACTATAGGCAGATCTGTCTATAGACAGGTCCCAGAACACTTTGTGTTTATTTGTGCCTATGTCTTTGAACCTACTTTACCATCTGCCTAGAAATCTTCTCTTTACCTATGATCCATCCTCTTGCACATTACATACCTTATTGAACCTCCAATACCCAGATCCCCTGTGAAGAGCCTTCTCCTCACCATGCTCTGTCACTCCCCAAAGCAGGATGTTAATTACTAGTTCTTAAGTGCTACCAACAGCTCTTCGAAAACTGTGCTACTCAATTGTAGTCCTTGGACCAGCAACAAGAGCTTCTCTTGGGAGATTATTGAAACTGCGCCTTCACAGGTCCCACTTCTGACCTACTGAATCCTTTTATCTGGGGGTAAGTCCTGGGAATCTGGGTTTTAACAGCTTGCTTACATTTAAGAAGCATTTTCCACAATAATTTAATCTCAAATACTCTTTGGTAATTGTAGATTTAATACTCTTTTTTATTAAGATTTTATTTATTTATTTGACAGAGAGAGAGAGAGCCATCACAAGTAGGCAGAGAGGCAGGCAGAGAGAGAGAGGGGAAGCAGGCTCCCCACTGAGCAGAGAGCCTGATGTGGGGCTTGATCCCAGGACCCTGAGATCAAGACCTGAGCTGAAGGCAGAGGCTTAACCCACTGAGCTACCCAGGTGCCCCTAGATTTAATACTCTTGACAGACCACAAGGTTCATGACATGGAACCATCATTTTATTGAACAAAATCAGAACAGAATTGGAGGCAATTTAATGAAAAAAATTATAATAGCCCAGACTCTACATATCACTAAAATTATTCTTCATTCTTCACTCTTAATTATAAACATATTTTGAGGGAGAATTATATGGCAAATTTGGAAAGTCACAGATACCTCCCGTGAGAATGCCAAGGGTCAACGCTTTTCCCTTTTAACATTATATTGGAATTATTCCCTTGCACATTTCTCTCATATTAGCCATAAAGTCTAGATCCTTCTCTTATTCATTTCAAAATGAATGAGCACAGACCCTGACACACAGTTAGCATTTAAGATGTTAACTAAAACAATGAATGGACGGATGGATGGATATTCACACAGAGCATTTTCTGAAACCTCACTGCCTATTTTAGATCACAGAGTCACCAAACTTAGTTTTGATTTGGTCTCTAAAAATAGTTTTGGCTTACACTAGCATTTTTCGAACTGACATCCCTAGACTAACCAACGGCATCAGCATCATCTGGGATGTAGATCCTGTGTGGATTCCCCGACTCACCCTCCAATATTGTTTCTGAATCTCCAGTTTGTAGAATCCAAAAACCCCAGGAGATTCTTATGTAGACAAGGTTAGAGAACCATTGGATTATGTGTTACCCCAATTTGCAACACTCTGAAATTGGCCACTAAGCACAGAACAAGGGAAAACTTCCCTAATGGAAGGTTCATTATCTAAATTCAGTGTAAGAGGCGTCCTAAAGAGACAGGAAAGAAAGCAAGAACCCCACGGAGAAATTTCATGATGTAAAGATCCAAACAGTCCCATGTGTTCCCTTGTGTGTTTGGACTGAAATCCACAGCTTTGTCAACAGTTGCCTTGGGAAGTGGGGAAAAAAGTTTAAGAAGTTTCTTTTGCCACCCCTTACGTAAGAGACTGGTGGGATATACTCCCAGGAATTTAAGTCAAGGGAAGGAAAACAAGTTGAGGAAGTGGGGGAATTGTTTTTTAAGAAGAGAAAAGCCAAACACAGAGTTACATATTCTTCGCACGCCCCTTCTCTCCGAAGAGCCTGAGGCAAAGGCCCAGCAGACATCAGTTTACCACGGTATGATCTCAAGGGTTGAAAATCCGGCATCTGTCCCCTGAGAGCTCTTTCACTGGAGATGTGTTTACTGTTCCACAATGTAAGATAACACCTAAAATATAAACACACTACAGGGGGCGAGAAAAACGCACCTTGGCTTAAATTCAAACTATAATAAGGGAAGATATTAATGAGGGCATGTAGCTTTTTCAATATCCCTAATCGCCCCATAAAAACAGACAGAGCCAAACCAACAGCTACACAGAGTATCTAGAACATTAAGTAGTAAGTTATCTTGGGGTAAATGAGGACAACACTCCAAGACTCATCTATTATTAGCATCTATACGGGTAGAAGCCAAGGAAAATAAGGAGGCATCTAGCAGATCTAAGAACAAGTTAACCCCAGAATTGCCTGTATATATATTTTATTTATTTGAGAGAGAGAGAGAGCACACACATGCACACAGGGGGGAAGGAAAGAATCTCAAGCAGACTCCCTGCTGAGCACAGAGCCCAAAACTGGGCTCCATCTCATGACCCTGAGATCGGACCTGAGTCAAAACCAAGAGCTGGCCACTCAATGGATTACAGCACCCAGATGCCATGCCAGGATATCCTGACTGGAAAGTGTGGGTGGCCAATGTAAGGACCGCAGCTGAACGGGAAGGGTTGTTTGCAGGTAAGTACAATGAAATGGCAGCAAGATTTTAAGAAGCCGGATTAATCTGGGACTTAACTGTGGAAGTGAACTTGCAAAAGTGCTATTCCAGGACAAAGCTTGTGCTAGGAAAACACTGTGGGGGATATGACCTAATTTGACAAAGAGAAGGAGGAAAAGAGAAGGTTCAAAGAAAGTGGGGATGAGGAGCAAAATCAAGAGAGCTCCAGAATTTTGGCACCGTATTTTTCAACAAAACAATAAAACTCTATAGCAGTCAAGTTAGACAAGCTATCCTGACCCAGCTCTTCTCCCTAAGACTTGAGGGAAATGAACCTCATGTGGAAATGAGCAACAGAAAGGAATTATAGTTGAATTCTATGCAACATTTGTATAAGGAAATAGAAAACTAGGCACAGGAAAATATCTCTGTAGATCATGAAAGCTCTCCAGAAAAAAGGCCACGGAACAGATGAAAACTGTAACTTAGTATTTTTCAAATGAACTAATGGAGATCCTTTTTTCACGATAGAGTATGCAAAAATAAAAAATAAAAAAACTCAGAAATGAGGTGCTAGGGCTAAGGACAAAATAACAAAAAAATTTCTTAAATCATTTCAAAATGTAACATCAATCCCATCACAAAAGAAGATATCCAAAGGGTCATCTTAATAATGTGAAAAAAATGCTCAGAGTTATGGCTCATCAGAAAGTGAAATTCAGGGGTGCCTGGGTGGCTTAGTAGGTTAAAGTCTCTGCCTTCGGCTCAGGTCATGATCCCAGGGTCCTGGGATCGAGCCCCACATCGGACTCTCTGCTCAGCAGGGAGCCTGCTTCCTCCCTCTGCCTGCCTCTCTGCCTACTTGTGATCTCTGTCTGTACATAAACAAAATCTTTTTAAAAATTTTTTTTAAAAAACATTGTTTTGAGTGGAAGAAGTCAGGCACAAAGAGTATATATATTTATCTTACGATCTGCTGATTTAAAACTCAAGAATAGGCAAAACCAACCTCCAGCAATATAAGTCAGAATAATTATTACCTCTTTTAGGAAGTAAGGGTTTTTACTGGAAGGAAGCAGGAGGGAACTTTCTGGAATAGGAGAAATTCCTATATCTTGATCTGCTTGATGATTACACTGGTGTGTACATATGTGAGTCAAGAGACTGCAGGACCAAGCCCAAGTTCAATGGTTTACTGGGAGGACTCAAAGGACTCAGCACTGAGTCACAAGCATGGCTAGAACATACTACAGGAAAAAAAGGATGCAAAGTAAAATCAGCAGAGAAAAAAGGCACATGGGGCAAAGTTCAGAGTAAAGAAGAAGAGTCTAAGAGTCCCAGTGAAGTCACACAGGAAGTTGTTAATTCCTACAGCAACAAATGTGGTGTGCAAAGTGCCGTCTCTGAGGGAAACCCGTTAAAGGATCAGTGCCGAGATTTTTCCTGGGAAACAGTCACATAGGTAGCTTCTGCCTGGCATGTACCAAATTATAAACTCCCAGAAGAAAAGCGAGTCTTAAGCATAAACCATATTGTTCCCATAAACACACAATGAGCCACTTAAGAACTTTTTTTTTTTCTTAGCAATCCCTACACCAAATGTGGGGCTCAAACTCACAACCCCGAGATCAAGGCTGCATGCTCTTCCAACAGCCAGCCAGGCACCACTACAATGAGCCATTCTTAGCAGAAAACAACACAAACCCTCTCAAAATTCAAATTCTTAGCAACCTAGCAAGCAGGCCTTTCTAAGGCTAGCAGTCAAGTCTTCTTGGCTATTTCTTTCCTGAACAGTATGTGAAGGAAGGAAGGAAGGAAGGAATAGATGGACGGATGGATGGATGGATGGATGGACAGATGGATGGATGGACGGATGATGGATGGATGCAGGGAGGAAGGAAACCTCACCAAGCTGCACAGCTAAGATTTTGGTGTTTTACTTCATGTAGATTACATTATCAATTTTTAAAATTTAAACAAAAAAGGTACTAAGAATGACAGGCCCACAGATTCTCTACTGTGAGCACTTTGTCATGATACTGTCATGACAGTGAAATAAGAAAATCATAATGATTCTGGAGGCACACACACAGGGCAAAGTAAAAAGGGGCTCTGCTTCCCAAAGCTTGCTAAGGCTCAGCTCTCTCCAGGGCTAATGGGTCCTGCTCTTAAGCAGCATAATGTAATGGGAAGAGCATGGACTTTGGCAAGAAAATGGTCCTAAAATCTGGCTCCCTCACTTGAGAGCTCAGTGATAACAGTCCAGATAATTCATTTCTCTGACTGAGCTCCAGTTCATGAGCAAGCTGAGGACAGTTACTTGCCACTGAAATGCTGTTAGGATTAAATGAAATAACACATGCAGCCGGCACTCAAAAATGTCGAGTCCCTTACCAGGGGAGATAACACTCTGGAAGA
>RCUC01109367.1:0-30812 GCA_003697995.1 Taxidea taxus jeffersonii
GCCCCTGGATCTATTCTTTAGCTGTGTGTGCTCTACTCTTCAGACCATGTCTTGAAGCTTTCATTTCAACAACCACATTTTTAATTTTCAAGATCTGTAATTTGCTATTTTTATGACTGTAATAGCTGTTTTCATCTCTCTTGGGTTTTATTATCTTTTTCAAAGTTTTATTTAGCTTGCTCTATTAACTATTTCTCCATTGGAGGTTCTTTCATTCATTGAGCTTGCTCTCTCTCTTTTGTGTTGGCTTCCTCAAATATCTCGTTATTCTGGATTATGCACTCTTCTTTTAGTGGAGATTTTATTTTTGATTATCTGCATACAAGTGTTTGTGCATCCTGCCAGAACACTGTCACACTGGAAGTGTGGGGAAAGACCAACATGCTGACAGGATGGCGCCTCAGTGCCAAATCTTTCTGAGTGTGGATGCTCACCACTCCTCCTAGGCACTGCAGTCACATGTACATTGTCCATTGTCCTTTGTCCATTCTCTCTAACCTAATCTCTCTCACTCCTTCCCGTTGTAAACAATTCCTCCCATTGTGTGACCAGCCAGCAGGGCAGAGCTGACCAGAACTGTGAGAGTATAAAATGGAACTTTGTTCTATTGCCCTTTACTTTACTGGGCCTCATAGATACTGCATTTTTTACAAGTCTCCCTCCCCTTGGGCTTCCCTATTCTCTGAGATACACCATGTTGAAATTAGGTCTATTAACAATCCCACAATGGCCTCTAAGTTTCAAGTAAAGGAGTCGCATGTCTCTCACTTTAAGTCAAAAGCTAGAAATGATTAAGTTTCATAAAGAAGGCATAATGAAAGCCAAGATAGGCTAAAAGCTAAGCTTTTAGCACCAACAGCCACATTGTGAATACAGAAAAAGCATTCTTGAAGGAGACTAAAGTGCTACTACTATAAATGCACAAATGATAAGAAAGTGAACCATCTTATTGTTGATATGGATAGAAGATCAAACCAGCCATAACATTCCCTTAAGCCAAAAACCAATCCAGAGCAATTAATCCAGAGCCTTCTGTGAAGGCTGAGGGGGTGAGGAAGCTGCAGAAGAAAAGTATAAAGATAGCAGAGGTTCGTTCATGAGGTTTAAGGAAAGAAGCTATTGCCATGACATAAAAGGGCAAGGAGAAGCAGCAGATGCTGATGCGGAAGCTGTAGCAAGTTATCCAGAAGACCTAGCTCAGATCATTAATAAATGTGGCTATACTACAACAGTTTTTCAATGTGGCTGAACCAGCCTTCTCTCAGAAGCTGTCATCTGGGATTTCCATAGCTAGAGAGGAGAAGTCAATGCCCAGCTTCAAAATTTCAAAGGGCAAGCTGACTCTCTTGTTAGGGGCTAATGTAAAACTGGTGACTTGAGTTTGAAACCAGTGCTTATTTACCATTATGAAAATTCTTTTATTATTGTTATTTTTAAAAAGATTTTATTTACTTGAGAAAGAGAGAGGTCATGAATTGTGGGAGGGGCAGAGGGAGTAACAGACTCCCTGCTGAGGAAAGATTCCAGTTCAGGGCTCAATCCCAGAACCCTGGAATCATGACCTGAGCCACAGGCAGATGCTTAACCGACTGAGCCACCCAGGTACCCCCATTCTGAAAATTAGAAGGCCCTTAAGAATTAATGCTAAATCTATTCTGCCAGTGCTCTAGGAGTAGAACAACAAAGCCTCAATGACAACACTTTTATTTTTAACCTGAAACTTATGAATTATGAATTATGAGTATTATGAATATTATAAACATGAATTTGCTGAACATTTTAAGCTCACTGTTGAGACTTACTGCTCACAGAAAAAGATAAAATATTACTACTCATTGACAATGCACCTGATCACCCAAGAGCTCTAATGGAGACATACAATGAGATTAACATCATTTTCATGCCTGCTAGCACAATACCCATTCCCTAGCCCATGGATCAAGGAGTCATTTTGACTTTCTACTCTCATACTTAATAAATACATTTCATAAGGCTGTAGCTGCCATAGATAGTGATTCCTCTTATGGAACTGGGCACAGTAAATTGAAAACCTTCTGGGAATGATTCACCATTCTAGACGCCATTAAGAACATTTGTTATTAATGAGAAAATACCAAAATATCAACATTAACAAGAGTTTGAAAGTAGTTTGTTCTAACCCTCATAAATGACTTTGAGGGATTCAAGACTCCAGTGGAGAAAGAAACCGTAGATGTGAGGGAAATAACAAGAGAAATAGAATTAGGAGTGGAGCCTGAAGGTGCAGCTGAATTGCTGTAAACTCCCGATACAACTTTAATGAGAGAGGATTTGCTTCTTATAAATGAGCAAAGAAAATGGTTTCTTTAGATAGTATCTACTCCTAGTGAAAATGCTGTGATGATTGTTGAAATGCCAACAAAGGACTTAAAATATTGCATAAACTATTTGCCAAAGTAGTGGCAGGTTTGAGAGGAAGCTCTAGGGTGGGTAAAAGGCTATCAAATAGCATCACATGCTACAGAGAAATCATTCATAAGAAAAAGAGTCAATTGATATGGCAAACTTTATTGTCATCCTGTTTTAAGAAGTTGCTACAGCCACCCCAACCTTCAGCAGTCACCACCCTGATCAGTCAGCAACCATCAACATCAAGGCAAAACCCTCTACTAGCAAAAGGATTATGGTTAGCATTTCTAAGCAATACAGTATTTTTTAAAAGATTTGTTTATTTATCTTGGAGAGAGAGAACACAAGTGGCAGAGGGAGGGGGAGAGAGAATCTTAAGCAAACTCTGCACTGAGCTTGGAGCCTGACATGGGGCTCAACGGGTGGCTCAACTGGGGACTAGATCTCATGATTCTGAGGTCACAACCTGAGCTGAAACAAAGAGACAGATATTTAACTAACTGCACCACCCATGCACCTCAGCAATGAAGTATTTTTTAATCAAGATATGTACATAGTTTTTAGATATAATGCTATTTCACACTTGGTAGACTACAGTATCGTGTAAACAGAACTTTTCTATGCATGTTTATATGACTCACTTTACTGCAGTATTTGCTTTATTGTGGTGGTCTGGAACTGAACACATAATATATCCCAAGATGTGCCTCTGTGTGTGTGTGTGTGTGTGTGTGTGTGTATGTGTGTTTATAAATTTAATGGTCTTTTAGATTCATAGCTGATCTATAATTCCAACTGAAAGCAACTGAGGAAAAAGTGGCTGGTGAAGTTTAGGCCATCAGTGTTTATTTTTCATAATAGAGAAAGAAGGTGAGAGAGGGTTTTATTTTGCTCTGCTATACACCATAAAACTGTCAAAGATGAAGAGTGCCCTGTTCTTTGTTTTAGTGATAGTACTTAGCATAGGCTCTGTGAACCCAACAAAGTCAATGAAGATTTGTTGGAGTTATAAACAAAGCTCCAAGGAGATTCACATGGGGCCCTTTTGGGCAGGAATTCCATCTCTTTTATTTCAGTATTTCTAGTTTCTACCACAGTATATTCTCAAAAAGTGGTTGTAGATATGGATTAAATGTAATTGAGTAGGTCAATTATTCCTTATCATGGGACATTGGGCTACTTACAAGAGAGATGCTCTTGTGGCAGCTTTCAAGTTGAATCCAATTGTGTCTATCTTTTGTCTTCCCCACAGTTGGACCACACTCATAATGCATGGAAACCAATATATCTGAAGTGTCTGGCAGTTGTGTTTTTATGCATATGTTCTCATTGGATTGTTACAACCACCATGTGAAACAGGAATCCTGGTCTCCATCTTGTAGTTGAGTAAGCAGAAGCTCAGAGGAGACTGGTAAGAGAGCATATTCTGGAAAGCAGCCAATGGACATAGTCTTTGGGGATAAGGTGAGTGTCCCACGTTTTATAAGAAGCTAGTCTTTAAAACACCAGTCTATAGCAGATAGCCAGCAGTGATTTATTAAAAAATTAAAAGCCAAATATTCTCAATTTTAAAATTAAAAAAAAATTTTTTTTAAGATTTTATTTATTTATTAGTTAGAGAAAGAGAGAGAGAGCGAGCACAGGCAGACAGAGAGGCAGGCAGAGGCAGAGGGAGAAGCAAGCTCCCTGCCGAGCAAGGAGCCGGATATGGGACTCGATCCCAGGACGCTGGGATCATGACCTAAGCCGAAGGCAGCCGCTTAACCAACTGAGCCACCCAGGCATCCCGAAATATTCTCAATTTTAGAATGAGAGTCAGAGAAAAGGAGAGAAATAAGAAAATAAAAATGAACAAAATCAAGTATGATATATAGAGACAAATTTAGATTTATTTTGTTTTTTAAAATCTATTTATTTATTTATTTTTATTATGTTTTGTTAGTCACCATACAGTGCTTCCTTAGTTTTTGATGTAGTGTTCCATGATTCATTGTTTGCATGTAACACCTGTGCTCACTGCAATACGTGCCCTCCTTAATACCCATAACCAGGCTAATCCATCCCCCACCCTCTTCCTTTCTGAAACCCTCAGCTTGCTTCTCATAGTCCATAGTCTCTCATGGTTCATCTCTCCCTTTGATTTCCCCCCTTCATTTTTCCCTTCCTTCTCCTAATGTCCTCCATGCTATTCCTTATGTTCCACATATAAGTGCACCCATATGATAATTGTCTTTCTCTGCTTGACTTATTTTTTTAAAAGATTTATTTCTCTTAGAGAAAGGGAGAAAAAGAGTGGGGGGAGGGGCAGGGGGAGAAAATCCTCAAGCAGACTCCCTGCTAAACACAGTCTGACCTTGGCCTCAATCCCATGACCCATGAGCTAATGACCTGAGCCCAAACCAAGAATCGGATTCTCAACAGACTGAGCCACCCTGACATCCTTATTTTCTTCTGGTTCTATGCATAAATCTGATTACATGTACTTCATGGCAAAATCACTCCAAAATATTCCTTTGTTACTGACTGGAAATTTTTTTATTTAAAATTTCCTGTGGAAAATGGTTTGATTGTTACTATAATAACTTAATTATGTCCTTGCTTACTAGCCCCAGGTGTCAAGGGAAAATATTACTAAAGGGAGCAAAAGTTCTTCTCAGTTTGGTTGAGTTTCCATGACCATCCAACATAGTGTTTTTCCTCTTTTAGAAATGGTGTACTGAGCATGTTGGAGCCACTTCTAGTCTTAACACTGTGTCAGAAGTTGAGGAGGTCATAAGGAGTTTGAACTAGATATCAGAGTAACTTCTCTCACATATGTTTAAATACTCAAAATTTGTATGCAATCATTTCATGACCTAGTCTACTCTAACCATACACTGAGTTTAGCCTAGTTAAATGACTCATTTTCACTTTATGAACTACTAGGTGCAAATAATATTTGCTAACACTCCCTATCCTTTAGTTGTTTTCTTTGCATGTTAATCAGTTAATTCAGCAAAAATTGAGTATTTACTATGTGAAGATACAGTGCTTGGACTAGCAGTGACACAGAAGTGAACAAAATAGAGGCCCTTCTTTTAACAATTTTGTTGTCTATGTGGGAAGAGAGTAGGAATGCCAGATTTGGTAAATAAAAATGCAGGACACCCAGTTGAGATCTGGAAAAAGATAATCATGATATACAAGAGTAAGTGCTAGAATATGGCTAAGTCCAGAGGGTGATAGAAATATGTTGCTCCCTGTTAATTAGGGGTTTTATTTTTAGGTTTTCCATATGTGTTGGGAGAATATGTGACACTTTTCTGCAATTTGACCAGATCAGTAGTGAACATCCCGACAGGAGAGTAGACTTTGAGATAAAAATGATGCATTGATGATATAAATATGTGGGAGGAAATTTGCAACCATATTGAGATTGATTGCATTGCAAAACATGAAAAACAGTTCACAGCCATAGAAGAAGTGATTTTTGAGGATGAAGCTTGTTACAAATGTTCCCTTACTGTGTTTCTACATGGCAAGCATGGAGAACAGGCATATCTACAATTCTACGGGAGCAGACTGCTATGGCAGAAACCCTGGCCCTTGACCTTTTAGGGATTGTATTCAGAGAAAAAGTGTTAAAGCAGGAAGATGAACTGGACTTATCTAGTCAACCCTTCTCATGTTGGCAGACACGAGAGTGGAGGCCAGCCAGTTAAGAGGCACAGTGACCACAGAAACGGGTACTTCTGTATCATTTCCATGATACTTTTTTTTTTCCAGCAGACAATTCATTAACATGGCTAAGAATCACAAAGAGACTCTGAATGACTTTTGCAAAGTAGCAAGAGAAATGGAAAAAAGAAAATATAGAGGAGAAGGATGAAAAACTGAGAGCAGGAAAATGAACCTCCTCTGTTTCAAATTAATGAACATTTAAAAAGACAATTGTGTAGTAGTTCTTCTTAGCCTATCTCTTGTCTTTGTTTTTAGACACTTGAAATTATGAGGGTTTAGTGAAAAAGGTAACCTAACTGGTTTTCCTTTATTGGGAGGTTTGTCAAGGAACAGAAGAGACCAACTTAGGAACATCTACAAATGTTTTCTTTAAAAGGGGGTAATTTAAAATAAGTGTGTTATTTATATTTTAGCCTAATATTTTTAAAAATATTAAATAAAAATATTTTTAAAATATTTAAAAAAATATTAAAAAAAAAGAATTGCTGTTATTGACTCTATGGAAATTTTGTATGGCTTATTTCTGTATTTAATTTTCTTTTTTTTCTCATTTCCTTCAGCTGTAACTGCTTATGTTCTGACCTCCAGAACTGTCTTGACTTTGAAGTGCTTAAGGATCTATGAGAACTCTGATGCCCTCTGATTTTTGTTCATTGTTATGTAATTTGGTTTTATTTTCGCCTCTCTCTCTGGTGTTCTGAGCCTCCAGAGATAATATGGATTTTCATTTCATTTATTGACCTTGGCATTCAGTGGTACCTTTCAGTGTTATCATTCACCTATGGGAGTTATGTTCTCTTTCTCTACTTTTTATGATTTCCTCCTATGGTAATTTCTGTCAATTTACCATTTAAAAAATTCCTTTTAGTCTGTTGTTGGACATCCAGAATTGATTCTCTATTTCTTTTATCTTTCCTTCAGACTTTCTTTTTTTTTTTTTAACTTCTTCTTTCCAGAGATTTCCTAGCTTTTATCTTTCAACCTTTTCACTGATTCTTTAGTTTGTTTTGTTGGTCTGTCATACCTGTGATTTTGAAGACATCTTTCAAGATAACTGGTTTTCTGTTTTTGCAGGCTCCTATGTTTGTTTTATGTAACTAACCTCTCAAATCTCCCTAGAAACTAACTTGAATGTTACCAGTTTTTAAGTTTCTTTTTGTTTTATAAGTCACTTCTCTTTGTTCTAACTTAAATAATCAGAGATTAGAGTTTTAGTTTTGTTATTAACTTGATCTATTTTTTCATGATCCAAACTTCCTCAAAGAGTTGGAGGTGATTTATGGCTCTTGGTTGCTTCAAGAATGTAGGTGGGGCTTATTAACTGACAATTTTCATACTGTGAAAACAAGATAGCAGGCCAGTTATGTTTCAGGGCCCCCCAGTGCCCACATGTAGAGATCTTTGCTCTGGAGGAACTGATATCCAAATACTCTATGTTAGGTAATCTCAGAAAATGTATGTAATTTCCTTGTGAAAGTATCCTTTGTTTTTTTGTTTTTGTTTTTAATGAGGTGGAGTGTAAATAACTGGCTTACCAGGTGGCTGCATGTGGTTGGGGAAATTAGAGAATGTAGAATGAGCTCAACTGGCCTGGATTTAGAGTTTTAGTCAGACAACTCTGGGTCTGAACTGTGAGCCTCTCCAGAGTTCTGCCTCAGGCTTCATGTTCCTTTCTGTCTTCTAGATCCTTCTCTGCTCTATGCCACCCTTTCTCTCTACTGCTTCAACATGCATTCCTATCTTTGTTTTTCATCTTTCATTATTTTGTTAAAACTCCATGGTTTTTAACATATGCTCACCTTTTCTCCTTTTTTTATTGCATATTTGTAATGTTTCAAGCTACTTTATTATCTTTTCAGTGGGACTTCCAGAAGGTAGGAGAGATAAGCCTGCATGGTAAGTCTTCCATCTTGATACAGAAGTTATAATTAAAGTTCCCTTAGTTCATAATGTTCGGAAAATACCAGTACCATAGTACATGACTACTACATGAATCTATCAGTGATGCCAAAAGATGGATAGGGCATCATGGTTTGAGGCACCTGCTTAATGCAAAAATATTTCAGAGGCATTAACTTATCACCAAGATATAAATTTTTGAAACTGTAGTATGTCAGTATAAAGAAAGGGTTTTCTATCTTGCTTAGCATTGTGTTCTGCAGGTGGGATGCCTGGGTGGCTCAGTTCCTTAAGCATTGTGTTCTGCAAGTTGTTTCCCTGCCCAACTGTGTCATCAGACACTCACTCCATTTTCTCTGTCTTGTTTGCTATGCCTTAATGTTACATAGGAAATTACATTCACGGGATGGTGGCCTCCAAGTACACTTCCAGGGAAGCTGTCCTAGGCCAGAAAGGCTTACAGTGCAGCTTTATTTTTTTTTAAGATTTAATTTATTTATTTGAGAGAGAGACAGTGAGAGAGAGCATGAGTGAGGAGAAGGTCAGAGGGAGAAGCAGACTCCCCGTGGAGCTGGGAGCTGGATGCGGGACTCAATCCTGGGACTCTGGGATCATGACCTAAGCTGAAGGTAGTTGCTTAACCAAATGAACCACCAGGTGCCCTGCAGTGCAGTTTTAAATGCATGAATTGCATAGTTTATGAAAGCAAATTTAAAATATGTGGTGAGCAGCAAGGGGAAATATTGGATCAAGTTAATGTATTTAAACTAGGGAAATCCAAATGAATGGTTACAAAAAGAAGTAGGTTATTTCCATGCCATTTAATGTAACAGAAAATGATGTGAGGTACCATAAAAGAGCCTTAGGATAGCATTATATTATGGCTTAAGCCAGTCCTTAATATTCACAAGGACCATGAATTAAAATGAAAAATGTATAATTGTGTTCTATAGGTTGAGAAGCCAAAAGAAGTCTGTAATTCATTTTTAAAAGATTTCCATTCAAAATGCTTCATACTTCGCAAATGTAGTTGACAAAAATTTTGACTTTTTTTCATGAAAGCCCTGACTTGGGTTTGTATTCCAACTTTGTTACCCACTGTGTAAACATGCATAATTTAAACCATATTGCTGAGCTCTCATTTTCTCAAATACCAAATAATAAGGGTGATTGTGATATAGTTATCATGGTAATTTGACAAAATAAAAGGTGTTAGCACATTATTAGTAGCTACTATTATTAACAGGTTTTGAGTTTTATAAATTTGTAGATATAATTTTATTTATTTATTTATTTTAGCTGTATTTGTTTATTTGACACACAGAGAACGAGAGAGAGAGAGAGCACAGCTGAAGGAGCAGCAGGCAGAGGGAGAGGGAGAAGCAGGCTCACCTAGCAAGGAGCCCAATGAGGGGCTCAATCCCAGGACCTTGGAATCATGACCTGAGCTGATGGCAGACACTTAATGACTGAGCCACCCAGGTGCCCCTGCATATATAATTTTAATAATGACAAAGTACAGCATCCCTTCTTGATCAAAACTCTTCAAAGAATAGGGATAGAGGGCATATATCTCAATATTATCAAAGCCATCTATGAAAAACCCACTGCAAATATCATTCTCAATGAAGAAAAACTGAGAGCTTTTCCCCTAAGGTCAGGAACATGTCAGGGATGTCCATTATCACCACGGCTATTCAACATAATACTAGAAGTCCTAGCCTCAGCAATCAGACAACAAAAGGAAATTAAAGGCATCCAAATCGGCAAAGAAGTCAAACTATCACTCTTTGCAGATGATATGATACTATGTATGGAAAACCCAAAAGACTCAACTCCAAAACTACTAGAACTTGTACAGGAATTCAGCAAAGTGTCAGGATATAAAATCAATACACAGAAATCAGTTGCATTTCTTCACACCAACAACAAGACAGAAGAAAGAAAAATTAAGGAGTCAATCCCATTTACAATTGCACCCAAAACCATAAAATACCTAGGAATAAACCTCACCAAAGAGATAAAGAATCTATACTCAGAAAACTATAAAGTACTCATGAAAGAAATTGAGGAAGACACAAAGAAATGGAAAAATGTTCCATGCTCATGGATTGGAAGGATAAATATTGTGAAAATGTCTATGCTACCTAAAGCAATCTACAGATTTAACACAATGCATACCAAAATCCCATCCATTTTTTTTTAAAGAAATGGAACAAATAATCCTGAAATTTATATGGAACCAGAAAAGACCTCGAATAGCCAAAGGAATATTGAAAAAGAAAGCCCAAGTTGGTGGCATCACAACTCCAGACTTCAAGCTCTATTACAAAGCTGTCATCATCAAGACAGTATGCTACTGGCACAAAAACAGACACATAGATCAATGGAACAGAATAGAGAGCCCAGAAATAGACTCTCAACTCTATGGTCAACTAATCTTTGACAAAGCAGGAAAGAATGTCTAATGGAAAAAAGACAGCCTCTTCAACAAATAGTGTTGGGAAAATTGGACAGCCACATGCAGAAAAATGAAATTGGACCATTTCCTTACACTACACAGGAAAATAGACTCAAAATGGATGAAAGACCACAATGTGAGAAAGGAATCCATCAAAATCCTTGAGGAGAACACAGGCAGCAACCTCTTCGACCTCAGCCGCAGCAACTTCTTCCTAGGAACAACGCCAAAGGCAAGGGAAGCAAGGGAAAAAATGAACTATTGGGACTTCATCAAGATCAAAAGCTTTTGCACAGCAAAGGAAAGTTAACAAAACCAAAAGACAACTGAAAGAACGGGAGAAGATATTTGCAAACAACATATCAGATAAAGGGCTAGTATCGAAAATCTATAAAGAGCTTAGCAAACTCAACACCCAAAGAACAAATAATCCAATCAAGAAATGGGCAGAGGACATGAACAGACATTTCTGCAAAGAAGACATCCACATGGCCAACAGACACATGAAAAAGTGCTCCACATCCCTGGGCATCAGGGAAATACAAATCAAAACCACAATGAGATACCACCTCACACTAGTCAGAATGGCTAAAATGAACAAGTCAGGAAATGACAGATGCTGGCGAGGATGCGGAGAAAGGGGGACCCTTTTACACTGCTGGTGGGAATGCAAGCTCGTGCAACCACTCTGGAAAACAGCATGGAGGTTCTTCAAAAAATTGGAAATAGAGCTACCTTGTGACCCAGAAATTGCACTACTGGGTATTTACCCTAAAGATACAAGCGTAGTGATCCAAAGGGGCACGTGCACCCAAATGTTTACAGCAGCAATGTCCACAATAGCCAAGTTATGGAAAGAACCTAGATGTCCATCAACAGATGAATGGATAAAGAAGCAGTGGCATATATATACAATGGAATACTATGCAGCCATCAAAAAATGAAATCTTGCCATTTTGTAATGACGTGGATGGAACTAGAGGGTATTATGCTCAGCAAAATAAGTCAATTGGAGAAAGACAACTATCATATGATCTCCCTGATATGAGGAAGTGGAGATGCAAGGCAGGGGGTTAGGTTGGTAGGAAAAGAATAAATGAAACAAGATGGGATCAGGAGGGAGACAAACCAAAAGAGACTCTTAATGTCGCAAAACAAACTGAGAGTTGCCGGGGGCAGGGGGGTAGGGAGAGGGTGGTGGAGTTATGGACATTGGGGAGGATATGTGCTATGGTGAGGGCTGTGAAGTGTGTAAACCTGGCGATTCACAGACCTGTACCCCTGGGGCTAATAATACATTATATGTTTATAAAAATTAAAAAAAAAATGACAAAATATCTTGTAATTTAAACTACCAAAGCTATCTCAGTTGAGTACTGGGAGAGTTTTGGGGATGTTTACGTTTTGCAGAAATTGAAAGGCTGAATTTGATGTCTTAATGTGAGAGGTAAAACAACAGACTTTTAGAGGTAAATATAAGAGAACATCTCTTGACTGTGGAATAGAAATTTTTGTATAAAGACTCATATGTAAAGAGCTAGCCATCAAAAGTGCAATTAATAGATTTGGTTATATTAAGATTGGGATTCAAAAGAAGCCACTAAAAGAGTAAAATGGCAATATGCAAATGGGCAAAGTGACAACAATTCAATCTATTAGTCGTCAATGTTATGCATGTGAATGTGACTTTTTTTTTCTTGAGAGTATATTTTGCTAGGTAAAGAATAGAACACCACCATGCAAATGCTGTGCAGAAAGCTGAAGGGAAAGTTGTTAGAGATGGGAAACCTGGATGAGGCTTCAGGACAAGAACATGGCAAGGATGAAGGTGATTCTGCATGTCACAAATGATGGGAGAGAGAATTATTCATTCTTTTATTCATTCTCTCACATAACAAATGCTGAGTGAAAACTATGTTCCAGGCATTGTTCTAGGCACTGAGGATATAGCACTGAAAAAGACAAAGATCCTCCTTCATGGCTCATTTATGAGGTCATTTATGGGGTCAGGTAAGGAGGTGGCAGGAGAGGCATACTTTAAAAATAAATAAATAATTGAAGGAAGAAAAATAACCAGTGGTGAAACTGAGAAGATGAATCAGTACATCAGGCAAAGGGACAGAGAGTGACCAGAGAGCTCCTGTAGATGAGGGGACAGGGATAAGTTTTCTGGAGGGATAGGAATTCCAGCTGTCATCTGAATGAAACTCTCTTCAGAGCTGGGGAGGAAGAGCATTTCTAGCAAAGGGATTAGCCTATGCAAAGGCCGAAGGGTGGAAAAGAGCCTAGCAGTTCTGGATCCAGAGAGAAGACCAGTGTGACAAGGAGATGAGTGGTACTAGATGATGTCAAAAAGGTAACTAGGGGCCTGTTCATATAGATTCTTGCAGGTGAGAGTCAAAAGTTTATATTTTATTATAAAGGCAACAAGAAAGCATTAGAGTGGAACACTTCTCTCCTCACTTTTTTTTCCACAGAAGAAGGAAATTTCTACTTTATTCCCCCAGAGGAAAGAGGATTGGAATAACAATTCCAGTTTCTCTGATTGAGGCTTATCTAATTGAAGAATTCTAGAGAAGAAACTGAGATCACAATATTGGTTTTCAAAATTCTAGTGGACTGTGTTAAATTTAGGTGCCAAGACACTGATATTCTTTTGGTGTAACGTTGAGATTAAAAGAAAAAAAACACAAGCCAGGGGCATCTGGGTGGGTCAGTGGGTTAACCCTCTGCATTTGGTTCAGGTCATGATCTCAGGGTCCTGGGACCAGCCTGGCATAGGCATCAGGCTCTCTGCTCAGCAGGGAGCCTGCTTTTCCCTCTCCCTCTGCCTGCCTCTCTGCCTATTTGTGATCTCTCTCTCTCTCTCTGTGTCAAATAAATGAATAAAATCTTTAAAAAAAACCATAAACCATCAACACCTTTATATATACTCATACTCATATACTACACTTGAAGCGCTTAAGCAGACGCATTTCATTGATTAAAAAGCATTCTTCTATATACTTCCAAAAATTCTCATAAACAAAAGCAACAAAAGCAACAAAAGTCAATTGACAATACAAACTTTATTGCAGACACAATTCTCATTTTGGTTCACAGATTTTTCAAACAAGTGGAATATAAACATGACAAAATTGAAATTGATACAGATACTGAAGAAGAAAAAACCTGAGTACACTTTCTTTCAAAACAACAAACACTGTAACTTGTTCTTAATGCCATCCTGGAAAAAAAAAAAGATTAAAGCTTTCAAAAAGGTCTCAAATTTGCAAGCAAGAGGTAGAATTATTTAAAGATGAATGAGCCAGAGAAAAATATTTAGGGCTAGCTTATAAATATTACTTCATCATTTCCCCCAAGTAGTTCAGAAACAAGAAGAATGTTAATAGTTGGAAACGTTTTCACAAAAAATTACTGCATGTAGTTGATATGAGATCATTGACATGGGATCAACCCTTCTTGTAGATGATCAAATAATAGTTAAATACTATATTTTCATAAATAAATTTATTTTATATAGTGTTTAATGTTTCAAATAATTGCTTTATTATATTTTATCTGATATTAGTTTATATAGAATTAAATATGTTTAACATTTATATTTTTTATAAAAAATGTAATTTACAGGGTTGCCTGAGCAACTCAGTTTGTGAGTATTTGGGTCTTGATTTCAGCTAAGGTCATGGTCTCTTGGGTTGTGGGATCAATCCCCTGGGCTCCATGCTCAGTGCGGAGTCTGCCTGGTGATTCTCTTCCTCTGCCCCTCCTCTCTCTTTCACTCTCCTCTCTCTCTCCTCTTCTCTCATAAGTACATAAATCTTTAAAAATGTATTTACTTATAACATTGTGTAAGGTATACAACCTGTTGACCTGATACGTTTGTATATGGCAATGTGACGATCACTTTAGTTTTAGCTATCATCTCTATCAGGTCACACCATTATCATTGCGTATTGCATGTGTGGTAAGAACTTTTAAGATCTAGTCTCTTAGCAACTTTGAAGTATATAATACAGTATTGTTGACCATAATTGCTTGGCTGTGCATTAGCGCTCCAGAATTTATTCATTTGCTAGTTGCAAGGCTGTACCCTTAAACAAAATGACCCCAATTCCTCCAGCCCTGAGCCCCTAGAAACCTCCATTTTCTACTCTGTTTCTATGGGTTTGGGTTTTTTGGATACCACATAGAAAAGATATCATACATTGTTTGTCTTTGTCTGGTTCATCTCACTAAGCATAATGTCTCTCCAGTCCATCCATGTTGTCGCAAGTAGCAAGGTTTCCTTCTTTCTCATGGCTGAGTAACATTCCATTGCATGAAAAAAAATGTATATATATACTACATCTTCTAACCATTCATCCATTGACAGACACTTAGGTTGTTTTCATATCTTGGCTATCATGAGTAATGATATAATAAACATTAAAGTGCAGATGCATTTTCAATATACTGCTTTCATTTCCTTTGGGTATGCACCCAGAAGTTGCTGGATCATATGGTACATAAATATATATACACACACACATAGTGTGTGTGTGTGTGTGTGTGTGTATTTTTTTAGGAGTCTATACTGTTTTCCACAGTGGCTTCACCAATTTACATTCCAACCAGATGTGTACAATGGGTCCCTTTTCTCCACATCCTTTCTAACACTTGTTAACCTCTTTTCTTTTTGATGATGACCATTCTAACAGCTGTGAGGTAATATCTCATTGTGGTTTTGATATGCATTGCACTGAAGATTAGTGATGTTGAGCATCTTTTCATATGCCTGTTGGCCATTTGGATATCTTCTTTGGATAAATATCTATTCAGTTCCTCTTCCCATTTCATAATTGGATTTTTTTTTGTTATCAGGTTGCATGAATTAGTTATGTTGAATATTAAACTCTTATCCAATATGCAAATATTATGCAATATTTGCAAATTTTTTCTCATTCTATATGTGGCCTTTTCTTTCTTTTTTTTTTTAAAGATTTTATTTATTTATTTGTTAGAGAGAGAGAGAGAGAGCGTGAGCACAGGCAGACAGAGAGGCAGGCAGAGGCAGAGGGAGAAGCAGGCTCCCTGCCAAGCAAGGAGCCCGATGTGGGACTCGATCCCAGGAAGCTGGGATCATGACCCGAGCCGAAGGCAGCCGCCTAACCAACTGAGCCACCCAGGCGTCCCTGTGGCCTTTTCTTTTTGTTGATTGTTTCTTTTGCTGTGCAGAAGCTTTTTGGCTTGATGCAGTCCCACTTGTTGATCTTTGCTTTTGGTGTTCTGTCTAAAAAATCATGGCCAGGAACAATATCAAGGATCTTTTTCCATGTTTTGTTTTGGTTTTATTGTATCAGGTCTTATGTTTAAGTCTTTAATCTGTTTCGGGTTAATTTTTGTTAGTTGTGAAAGATAAGGTCCAATTTCATTTTTCTGTATGTGGTTACCCAGTTTTTCTAACATCACTCGTAAAAAAGACAATCCTCTCCCCTTGAGTGTTCTTGGCTGCCTTGTCAAATATTAGTGGACCATAGATGCAAGGTTTATTTTGGGGCTCGTGATTCTTTCTGTTTATGTATGTGTCCATTCTTTTTTTTTTTTTAAAGATTTTTATTTATTTATTTGACAGAGAGTAGTAAGTAGACAGAGAGGCAGGCAGAGAGAGGAAGGGAAGCAGGCTCCCTGCTGAGCAGAGAGCCCGATGTGGGGCTCGATCCCAGGACCCTGGGATCATGACCTGAGCCGAAGGCAGAGGCTTAACCCACTGAGCCACCCAGGCGCCCCTGTATGTGTCCATTCTTAATGTTAGTATCCAACCAGTTTAATTACTGTGGCTTTGCAGTATAGTTTGAAGTCAGAAAGTGTGATGCTTTTAGATTGTTCTTCTTAAGATTGCTTTGACTATTCGGAGTCTGTTGTGGTTCTGTTAGGGTTGCTTTCTATTTCTGTCAAAATTTTCATTGGAATTTTGATAAGGATTGCATTTAATCTGTAGATGGTTTTGGGTAGTGTGGACACCTTATCAATAATAATTCTTTCAACTCAAAATCACAAGCTATCCTTTCAATTGTTTATGTCCTCTTCAATTTCTTTCATCAAAGTCTTATAGTTTTCATTGCACAAGTATTTCACTTCCTTTGTTAAATTCATTTCTAAGTATTTTATTGCTTTTGATGCTATTGTGAATATGGAATAGCTTTATTTCTTTTTCAGGTTTATGTTGTCAGCATATAGAAACACAATTTCTATATGTTGATTTTATATCTGCAGCTTCACTGAATTCATTGGTTAGTTCTAGAAGTATTTTTGTTATCTTTAGAATTTTCTCCATATAAGATTATATCACCTGCAGGAGCACCTGGGTGGTTCAGTCTAAACATCTGCCCTAGGCACAGGTTATGATCTCGGGGTCCTGCAGTTGAGCCCTGAGTCAAGCTCACTCTCATTCTGTTCCTCCCTCTGCTCATGCTCTCTCTCTCTCTCTCTTACTTGATTTTTCTCTCAAAAAAATAAAATATTTTTTAAAATACTATATCATGCACAAATAACAATTTTACTTCTTTCTTTCTGATCTGGACAGCCTTTATTTCTTTGTCTTGCCTAATTGCTGTTACTAGGACTTTCTAGTACTATGTTGAATAAGAGTAGTGAGAGTGGGCACTCTTATTCTTGATGTTAGTGGAAATTTTTCCATCCTTCCCTGTTGAGTATGATATTAGTGATGGGTTTTTGGTATATGGAATTTACTATTTTAAGGTATATTCTTTCTATACCCAATGTGTCAAAGGTTTTTACTATGAAAGGATGTTGTATTTTGTCAAATGCTTTTCCTGCATCTACTGAGATGATCATGTGAGTTTTATCTCTCATTTTATTAATTTGATGTATCACATTTACTGATTTGCATATGTTGAATCATCCTTGTATCCCAGGGATAAATTCTATTTGGTCATGATATGATTCTTTAAACATGTTGAATTTGGTTTACTAACATTTTGCTGAGAATTTATTCATCTATATTCATCAAGAATATTGACCTCTTATTTTCTTTTCTTGTAGTATCCTTATTTGGTTTTGTTATCAGAGTAATGTTGGCCCTGTAAATGTTCCCTTCCCTCTAAGTTCTTGGAATTTTGAGAAAGATTGGCATTAATTCTTCTCTTAATGTTTGGTGGAATTTACCAGAGAAGCCAACTGGCTCTGGGCTTTTCTGTGTTGGGAGGTTTTTAATTACTACTTCAATCTCTTTACTCATTATCAGTCTGTCCAGGTTTTCTACTTCTTCATTATTCATCTTGGCAGATACCATTTCTTGTAGGTTGTCCAATTTGTTGACATATAATTGTTCGAAGTAGTTTCTTATGAACCTATGTATTTCTCTAGTATCATTTGTAATGCCTTTTCTTTCATTTCTGATTTCATTTGAGTCTTTTCTCTCTTTTTTATGTCTAGATAAACACTTTCAATCAATTTTATTATTAATTATAACATTAAGACTTCTTCAATTATATTTACCATTTCAAAAAAACCATCTCTTATTTTTGTCAATCATTTCTACTGTGTTTCTGGACTCTATTTCATTTATTTCCATTGATCTTTGTTATTATTTTTTATTGCTAACTTTCTAGTTTCCTAAGGTGTACAGTTAGGTTGTTTATTTGAGATCATTCTATTTTCCCAATAGATGCACTTATTGCTGTAAATTTGTCTCTTTTGCAGCATCCCATAGCTTTTGGAGTATTGTGTTTCCATTTTCACTTGTTTCAAGTTTTTTTTTTAATTCCTCTTTTTGTTTCTTCTTTGACTGATTTGTTGTTTAAGAGTGTGTGGTTTGTTTTCCACATGCTTGTAAATTTTCTAGCTTTCCTATTGTTGAGTTCCATTATCATTTCATACCATGATGGCCCGAAAAGACACTTGGGATTATTTCAATCTTCTTAAATTTGTTAAGAATTTTTTTGTGACATATCATATGATTCATCCTGGAAGATGTTCTATGTGCACTTGAGAAGAATATGTATTCTTCTGCTGTTGGATAAAATGTTCATAAATGCCTGTTAGATTCATTTGGTATAATGTATGTTTCAAGTCCAGATTTTCACTCTGGATGATCTATCCATTGCTGAAAGGAGTATTGAAGTTCTCTACTGTTATTGGGCTGTTGTTTGTATCTCCCTTTAGATCTCTTAGTGTTTGCTTAATATATTTAGGAGATCCAGTGTTGGGTGTGTATATATTGATCATTATATCTTCCTGATGAGTTGACCCCTTTATGATTACATAATGACCTTCTTCATTTCCTGTTACTGTTTTTGACTTAAAGTTTATTTTGTTTGATTTGTTCTGATTTTTTTGTTATAATTTTTTATATTTGCTTGATATAAATATAGCTTATAATATAGCTATATAAATACAGCTAACTTATCTTCGTTTTGGTTTTGGTTTTGGTTTCTACTTCCTTGGAGTATCTTTTTCTATTTCTTCACTTTTACCTTTAATTATTGATAGGTAAAGATTTACTAATGCCATCTTGTTGCTCTCCAACTGTTTGATAGTTCCATTGCTTCTTTTTCCTCCCTTTCTTCCTACCTTTGTAAATAGGTGATTTTCTGTAATGGTATTTTTTTTATCCTTTAAAAATTATTTTGTTAATATTATCTAGTTTTTGCATTGTGATTATCATGAGTTCACATAAAACATGGACAAAACAGTTGATTTTTAAGCTGATAGCAACTTAACTCTAATGGTACATGAGAGCTCCACCCTTTTTTACTCCCACCTTATTTACATTTTTTATCACAAAATTTACCTCTTTTTATATTGTGTATTTATTAATATAGTATAGTAACTATGGTTAGTTTTAATACTCTTCTTTTAACTTTCATACTTTAGTTGAGTGGTTAACACACCATCCTATTACAGAACACAGTTTTCTAAGTCTGAGTATACATTTATCTTTACCCGTGTGTTGTATACTTTCTCATGTTTTCATATTACTAGTTAGCATCTTTTCATTTTAGCTTGAAGAACTTCTTTTCGCATTTCTTGCAAGGCAGGTATACAGGGATGAACTCCCTCAGCTTTTGTTTGTCTGGGGAAGCTTTTGTTTCTCCTTCATACCTGAATGATGACTTTGCTAGATACTCTACTCTTGGCTGGTAATTTTCTTCTTTCAGTACTTTGAACATCTAATTCCATTCCCTTCTGGCCTATAGGTTTCTGCTGAGAAATCTGCTTATAGTCTAAGGGGGTGGTTCATTAGTAGGTTTTTTTCCTCTAGCTGCTTTTAGGATTTTCTCTTTGTCTTTTGATTTTTGACAGTTTCATTATAATGTGACATAGAGAAGGTCTTTTTGCATTAAGATAATAGGGTATCTATTAGCTGCATGAACTTGAATGTTCATGACTTACCCCAGGTTTGGGAAGTTCTTGGTTTTTATTTCTTTAAATAAACTTTCTACCTACTTCTCCCTCTCTTGTCCTTCTGGGACCCGAATTATTCTAATATTGGATAGAGGCTCAGAGATTTCATAGATTTTCTTTGCTCTTTTTCATTATTTTTCCTTTGTTCTCCTCCAATTGTTTTATTTCAAAGTCCTTATCCTCTAGGTCATTGATTCTGTCTCCCTTTTTGTCTATTCTGCTACAGATGCTACTGCATTTTTCATTCCGTCCATTGAATTTTTTAACTCCAGGATCTCTATTTGGTTCTTTTTTATGATTGCTGTCTCTTTGTTAAATTTCTCATTTTATTTATGTATTGTTTTCCTTATTTCATTGAATTGTTTGTATGTCTTATAGCTTGTTGAATTTCCTCAAAAAAGGAAAAGCTATTTTGAATTATCAGCTAACTCATAAAATTTCATACTTTTGAGTTCAGTTATTGGAGGAATATTGTTATCTTTTGGTGACAATATGTTCTCTTAATTCTTCATGTTTCTTGGAATTTTGCATTATAGCTTTCACAATTGAAGTAGCAGACACCTTCTCCTATCTTTATTAGTTGCCTTCAGTTGGGATGACTGCTCTTTGGTCCTGTTATATCTAAATCTGGAGTTTTCCACAATTTTGTATGGATATGCCTGCTCCATATTTCTTGATTTTTCTCATGACAAAATTCTTAAGCTTTTAGGTCTTCTGTGGTTATTACCAAAAACAAAAACAAAATGAAACAAAAACAAAACAAAACAAAAAAACCCCTCTCTTTTGTTTTCCAGCAGGTGGTGCTACAGTTCTTCGTGGTTCCCCCTTGTCCAAAGACCCCTGTCGGGTTTTTTGAAAGCATTCTGTTTACTGGGGCTCACCACCATAATACCATAATTGGGAGTGTGCAGAGGAGCTGGTTACAGAGTGTGGAGAGATATGGGTTTGACACTTGGAGTGTGAGTTGACTGCAAGCTGCTGGAGGACCTTTGGGTGAGGCTCTCTCAAAAACTTGTGAGCAGACTTCTGTAGTAGTCCTGGGAGCAGTCCCTTTAATGTGCCCTTTGATATTCTTATATGCTTCTTTCCCAATCTCCTCCCCTCCAGTCACAGAGGTCCAGCTTCAGTACTATGAGTGCTGCTAGAGAGAAATGGGTTTCTCCAATGTCCCACACAGCCAGGCACCTACTCTTCTATCTTTTTCCCTGTGGAGAAGTTACCACTGACTAGTGGTTCAGTCCTATCCTGTTTAGCCTTTGTGAGAGGGCTGGCATTGGCAGAGTTTCTCTTAGTCCTTTAACGCATCCAAACCCATATTTTTATTTTGCTCCATAGTGCTTTAATCTTTGCTTGGGAAGACTGGACTTCTCCAATTTCTTTCTTGTCCATGGGGTTCAAGAAATATTTAATAAGTAGAACTTTTTAGACTTGTTAACAGATTGGAGTGGGGGACCAAGTAGGTATCAATGGTAATATCCAGGATTTGAATGGCTGCAAAGGAATTCCTTTTATTGAAGATTCTGATGGGGGAAGTATTTGGGGTATCACTTCAGGTTTAGACATGTTGAATAAGTAAGCATAATACTGGAGAAAAAAATATAAGGCCAGTATTAAGGGATTTGTTCCAGTATTTCCAAATTTCAGAGTTTAATTTTGAAACCTGATCAGAATTCACAAAATCTTTTTAAAAGCTTAATATATAATGCATTTCAAATGCAAAAATGTATATACATTACACAATATCAAATAAAATGTGAACTTATAAGTGTTAAATATGCCTTATCATTCTAAATTAAATTTAGGATTATTATTAGTCTTAAATTATTAGTCTTGAAAGTTCTTCCACTTCCTTCAACACCAAGCCCAGAGCATCTTTTGAAATTTTCCTCTGATGAAGGAGATCCCCTTGTTCATCAGTATTATTGTCTTGTGCCTACCTCCTAGAGCTCTTTTCTCTGATCTTATATTGCAAGAATTTTACTTGTCTTCTTTCAGCATTGTCCTGCTCAAAGTCTAAAACTTCTTCTTTAGGGGAGTGATTCTCCCACATCAGATGACCCTCTCAGTCTTTACTCTGTATTTTTTCTTTAGTGGGGATGGGGTAGGGAGAGCAAAAGGAGGGTAGAGGAATGAGTAAGGGGATATTGGAACTGTGTAGTCAAGAGGGCCTGGTAGGGTTTGTTGTAGGGATGTTCAAGATGGGGGCAAGAGGAAGGAAGTAGAGGATTTATCTGAAGAAAATCCACCCTCTTCTTTTCTTCAGCCTTCTATTAGTTTTCACTGTTTGAGACTTTTGGAATTCCTTTTGAGTCTTTGGATCACAGTTTCTAAATTGACGTTTCTTTTTTCTGTTTCAATGGAAATCTGAATCCAGTGTCAATGGACTTCTTTCAGTAAATGAACAAAAATAGGTTCTGAGCAATCTCTCTTAGTAAGAATTCCGGGTCAATATGAGAACTAGAGTGGAAAAGAAAGAAGTTACCCTCTATTGATATCAATAGCATCATTATTCATTGGGTTTTCCACGAGCCTTTGTAACATTTTTCTTTTGAGAAGTAGCTCAATGAATTAAATGAAGGAACTACACAGAATCAATGAAGACAGAGAGATTACAAAATATTTCTTGGATACAAAGATAACATTTTAATGTGAGATCCAAAGGAAGATTGAAAAAAATGCTATCCAAACATAGAGAAAACACAAATCAGTGAAAGAGAAAAAAAAGAGGAAAACAGACAGAGAGAATATGATCTTATACTAATCACATGTATTTTCCAGACACCTTACCTGATATCCAGAGATTGCCCTGGCATAAGAATGGATTGTCTTCCAAATGTTCCTTTGTGTTCTTTTGCTTAGGTGTTAGAACAGTGTTGTTAGGCTAGTTGTGACCTCAAGCATCAGTAATAACCAGTTTCTCCATGGAAACAGTCATGGGGGAATGCTGTGCACATACATGCCACAACACCCTGCCATGACACCAGAGTTGGCACATCTTTAGTCTTCCACTTAATAAAGCATATTAAAATGCAAATTAATGAGAATGACATAACACAGAACAGTGGTTCTCAGCCAAGGGTGGATTCATCTTCTGGGGACATTTGTCAGTGTCTGAAGACATTTTTGATCGTCACAACTGCAGGGAGTGGGAGTACTACTGACATTTAGTGGGAAAAGGCGAGGGATATTGCTAAGCATCCTATAATGCTGAGGACAGCCCCCACAACAAAGAATTATCCATTCTGAAATGTCAGTGGGGATGAGGTTGAGAAAGTGTGGCATAGAATGTCACCCGGATATTTGTTAGAGTTAAAAATCACCCAGACTTAATGAAGCAAGAAACTAAACGTGGGCCCCAGCAATTACGGCTTAAGAAGTTTTCCCTCCTACACTGTTGGTGGGAATGCAAGCTGGTGCAACCACTCTGGAAAACAGCATGGAGGTTCCTCAAAAAGTTGAAAATAGAGCTACCTTATGACCCAGCAATTGCACTACTGGGTATTTATCCTAAAGATACAAACGTAGTGATCCAAAGGGGCACATGTACCCGAATGTTTATAGCAGCAATGTCCACAATAGCCAAGTTATGGAAAGAACCTAGATGTCCATCAACAGATGAATGGATAAAGAAGAGGTGGTATATATATACAATGGAATACTATGCAGCCATCAAAAGAAATGAAATCTTACCATTTGCAATGACATGGATGGAACTAGAGCGTATTATGCTTAGTGAAATAAGTCAATTGGAGAAGGACAACTATCACATGATCTCCCTGATATGAGGAAGTGGAGATGCAATGGGGGTGGGGGTTAAGGTGGTCGGAAAAGAAAAAATGAAACAAGATGGGATCGGGAGGGAGACAAACCAAAAGAGACTCTTAATGTCATAAAACAAACTGAGTGGGGTGGGGGGGAGAGGGGTTGGGAGAGGGTGGGGGGGGTTACATTATATGTTTAAATAAAAAAGCTTAAAGGAAAAAAAAAAGAAGTCTTCCAGGTGATTCTTAGTGATTCTCAAGTCTGAGAACTATTGGTAGAGTGGTAACCTTGAATGGACTCTAATTTTTAAGTGAAGTTTGCCAGCCTCACTGCTTTGTTATATTCAAGTTAACCGTGTAATTATTTTTGAAATACTTCACAATTTAAAGGGATTGTGATTGAGAGTAGCTGCTCAGCCTTACTTTTCAGAGAGGAGTGGTCAGCTCATAGCTTCAGGTAATAGCAATAAACTGAAAAAAAATGAGAAAGGGAATTTTTCTGATGACTGGACACCCTGTTGATGATGTTATGCTTAGTGTAAAGCAATCGGTCATACTCAGGTGTGATGCCAGCAATTTCTCAAAGTGCTTAATTTGAATTTTTCAATAATGAAAAATGTCATAAAAATAAGATTGGTTTGGGACGCCTGGGTGGCTCAGTTGGTTAAGCAGCTGCCTTTGGCTCAGGTCATGATCCCAGCGTCCTAGGATCGAGTCCCACATCAGGCTCCTTGCTTGGCAGGGAGCCTGCTTCTCCCTCTGCCTCTGCCTGCCACTCTGTCTGCCTGTGCTCACTCTCTCTCTCTCTCTCTCTAACAAATAAATAAATAAAATCTTTAAAAAAAAATAAGATTGGTTAATCAGAGTATGTCACATAGACAGACTGATGTGGTGACATCAATATAACCTGTGATACAGGAAGAAAAGAGGATCAGTCTGAAGATTAAACCTAAGGGACTTTGCAGACCTTTATATTGGACATTGAATATATATTAATGATGAAATGGTAAGGCTTTTGGTGAAGATAAAGAAAATATGGGAATCCCTTCCAAAAGTAAACAAAACACACACTACTCAAAGTGTGACCTATGGATCAACAGTGTTGCACTCATTTGGGAGCTGTTAGCAGTGCAGAATTTCAGGCCACAATGCAGACTCATTGAATCATAACCTGTAAGCCCCACATTCTGGTAATTCTCCAGGTGATTTATGGGCACATCTGTTTGAGAAGCTCCATACTCAAATAACTCAAGAAAAATGTCTATAAGAAGTAGTTTATCTCCTTGTAGTTTTTACTTTCGATATGTGATAGAAATGTCATTATGAGTTCCATTGAAATAACACTTGAATAGACAAGGAAACTACATTCAGTAACTTCATTCTTTGACTTCCTTGGAAAAAAAGCATCCATTTCTAAAAGACCAGAAAATTTCCCAACCAGGTTTCCCCTGTTACCAACATTGGGTAACATTTTGTTGCCATTGTCCAGGCAGAAAACAAAAGGAAGGCCACATTGGTGACATGATTTTCCTTCCTTTCTTTAATTATTCATCTCAGCCTCCCAGCACCAATGCATAGTTCATTCATTCATTCTTTCATTCATTCAACAAACATTTATTTAGTATCAAATATGGGCCAGGCTCTTTTCTAAGTGCTGGGGGTCCCAGAATTAAAAATACAGCTTGTGTCCATATTTGAGGGCATAATTTCCAACATTTAAACTATAGAGAAGAGATAAATAACAAGTCCTTACTTAACTTGTTTTCAAGCACCAAGTGAATTTGACACAAGTTTAGACATTAAATAGTTCGCAAGGGACAGATCTGTAGTCTGATGTTGCCTGATCAGCTTGGGCATGTGTTATAAAAATAGTTCCTTCTATATAATTCTTAATTTAATAGTTCTTTTCCTTTTCTTAATCTTTGGAAAAGAAAACAAATAAAAGAGCAAGGACAAAATAATAGAAAGAGACCTAAAATAAAGGATTTTTCTGTTTAGGTTCCAGAATCAAGTCTGTTTGCCCTGGATTAAATCACTCTCTTTTCTCTTTCAGTAACTGAGTTAGGATGTCTCTCCCCACACTAAAGTGAAAGAAAATGTAGTTTAATTTGGTCATCTATCTGATGGTCATACTGGAAAGAGCACTGTCCTGACTTTGCTACTAACTAGTTTTGAGACACTGAGTCAGTCCAGTCTCATCTGTGAACCTCAATGACTTAATATGTAAAGTGATCATTAATGTAATAAAATTCATGGGAACACTTTGATATAAAGATATCATTAATCATGGAAGAAATAACTATTGCCTTTCTCGGCCTTTCATTATAACAGAATTAACACTCACTCCAGGTTACTCCAGGAATGAGGAAGTGAGCTGTAGGAGAGGGGATTCTAAATCAGAGTGGTTTCTGTGAAACACACACACTGCATTTGTTTACAGTAGCCCCCCAAAACACTCAGACTTACTTCTGCCTAATCCTAGCTAGAATTCCCAACACCCTTTTACCAATCTTTTGAAAATATTTGCTCATCTGAATTTACCATCCGATGACTAACAGGTAGTTGTTACTTGTAAGTCCAGTTTTGAGGTATTGCCAAACAAAGGAGGCTATTCACACTCAACCTGTTAAATTCTCTTGTAAAAATTGTCTATTAATGTATCAGTGAATGTGGATGACCCACTAGGATGAAAGAGCAAAATTTAGAAGTAGACATTCTCTTTTAGGTAAGCAAAATAAAGCCTCTTTATGATATTTATTGATTACAACTGCCTCATAATGCATATATAAGTAAGCAAAACAATTTATTTTTACAGGGGTGATAAAAAGTGCACATTTAAAATGAGACATTCTTCTATCTTTATCATTAAAACTCAAGTTTTTATTTGTTTTTCTCCCTGAATGTGTTCCTTAATGTGGGAAACAAAGGCAAAAGAAAAATGAAATTCCCTTACTACTTACAGCCCTTTGACGAGTCCCTGAAACAGGCAGAGTGACATTCCCCTGAACAGTCAACTGCCTTGATGTAGATACTAATGGCAAAAGGCAATCTTAGCCCAACCACCAAGATCCTGTAAGTCTACTTGAACACATAAAAATTCCTTTGGAAACTCTCTTTATCTCTAGCCCCCAAGATACGTGTTGGCAATCATGCCCTAAGCATATGACCCCCTGATACATATCTGAAGGGTCTCATGACTAAGGTTTTATTAGACAGTACTAAATGACCTTTTCCTCATAATAGCTAGCCCCCTCAAGATCCTGCAAACCTTGCTTCCAAAATTCCTTAGAGACTTTTGATATCCCTAACTCCCTCCCAGCTTGAAAGTATATAATCAGTCACCCTTCATGATCCCATTGTAGCTCTTTCTGCCCCCAGTTCCTGTCCCTGGGCTTTATAAACCCACCTTTTTGCACCAAAGACATCTCAAGAGTTCTTTCTTGGCCATCAGTTCCAAATGCCAACATCTTTCCTAGATCGTCCTCTTACTCTTATGCTAAGATTTTATTGATTGGGCCTTTAGGAAGAGATTGTTCTGAGAATTTACCTCCCATTTTTGCCCGAATTTCTTTGTTCTTATCACAAAAAATAGTTTCATACATAACACAGCAATTTCTGTTTCCTCAACTTCTCTTTCTTCATTCCTGGCCCCTCAGAACTGCTCAGTTACTGATTCTTATATATGCCTGGAAGAGCTGCCCTCTCCACTATTTTAAAATTCTCTTTCTCTAAAGAAACTCTATTTTAATCCCATTATACCTTCTAGAGTAACAACTGCAAGTATAATGAAATACATAGCAGTAATATATACATTTATAATTAACAAACTTCATTTAAATATTACATATATAATATTATATATTAAATATTATATATATAATACTTGTTTGTATTGTATACATTGGACTTTCCTATTATTTTTCATAATAAAACAAAAAAACTGTAGTTTGGTACTAAATTTGTTTGTATTTATTCATTCATTCATTTATTTATTCACCCTATAAATAATAATTGAAAACCACTATATACAAGTCACTGGGCTTCAGCAGTTCAAAATGGGGAAAAGCCTGAAGTGGCAAGTCTATATTACTTGCTGAAGTATTCATGGTGCACCATGATATAACAGAAAATAGACTTGCTTCAAGATGATTTTTCCCCCAAGAAATTTGTGCTTGCTGCTTCTCTCAAAATAGTGTTTAGACACAGACCTGTACCCCTGGGGCTAAGAATACATTATATGTTAATAAAAAATTTAAAAATTAAAAAAAATAGTGGTTAAAAATAACTCTCTGGGTTAATTTTTTTAAAGATTTTATTTATTTATTTGACAGACAGAGATCACAAACAGGCAGAGAGGCAGGCAGAGAGAGAGGAGGAAGCAGGCTCCCTGTGGAGCAGAGAGCCCAATGCGGGGCTCTATCCCAAGACCCTGGGACCATGACCCGAGCTGAAGGCAGAGGACTTAACCCACTGAGCCACCCAGGCACACCCTCTCTGGGTTAATTTTAAAAAATTACTTCCTGAAATATTCGTTCTTATGTCATTGATTATTCCTATCACTAATCTTTCATCTTTCTTCATACAAATATGATATTTAACTTATAAATCTCCATTCTTTGTGATTCAATATTTCTGCTCAGTAACTTGAGTGACAATTATACAATTGCATTGCTTTAATAAGGGCCTCAATCAAGAATGTTACTATTAAACTGTTAGGAACAGAGTCTCATAAATGTGTGTTCTATATCTCCAAAATATGGCAAGCTCCAGTTTTTTTTTTTTTAAGAGATACTAAAACATACTTGAGACGACTCTTAACTGCTGAATTGATGACGTTAATTTCCCTACTTTCTATTTTGTTGTCATTGTATCTTTCACAGTATTTGTTTTTCTTGTAGGTTTCCGCAATTTTCTTACCATGTTACACTGCTAATAAAATAAAAACAAATTTTGAGTTGCTCAAGCAGTGGTCTTAATCAGTATAATTATTTTTTTAAGCTTTATTTAAACATATAATGTAACCCCACCACCCTCTCCCAACCCCTCTCCCCCCCACCCCCCAGTTTGTTTTATGACATTAAGAGTCTCTTTTGGTTTGTCTCCCTCCCAATCCCATCTTGTTTCATTTTTACTTTTCCTACCACCTTCACTCCCACCCCCGTTGCATCTCCACTTCCTCATATCAGGGAGATCATGTGATAGTTGTCTTTCTCCAGTTGACTTATTTCGCTAAGCATAATAAGCTCTAGTTCCATCCATGTTGTCGCAAATGGTAAGATTTCATTTCTTTTGATGGCTGCATAGTATTCCATTGTACATATATACCACCTCTTCTTTATCCATTCATCTGTTGATGGACATCTAGGTTCTTTCCATAACTTGGCTATTGTGGACATTGCTGCTGTAAACATTCGGGTACACGTGCCCCTTTGGATCACTACGTTTGTATCTTTAGGGTAAATACCCAGTAGTGCAATTGCTGGGTCACAAGGTAGCTCTATTTTCAACTTTTTGAGGAACCTCCATGCTGTTTTCCAGAGTGGTTGCACCAGTTTGCATTCCCACCAGCAGTGTAGAAGGGTTCCCCTTTCTCCACATCCTCGCCAGCATCTGTGATTTCCTGACTTGTTCACTTTAGCCATTCTGACTGGTGTGAGGTGGTATCTCATTGTGGTTTTGATTTTTATTTCCCTGATGCCCAGTGATGTGGAGCACTTTTTCATGTGTCTGTTGGCCATCTGGAAGTCTTCTTTGCAGAAATGTCTGTTCATGTCCTCTGCCCATTTCTTGATTGGATTATTTGTTCTTTGGGTGTTGAGTTTGCTAAGCTCTTTGTAGATTTTGGATACTAGCCCTTTATCTGATATGTCATTTGCAAATATCTTTTCCCACTCTGTCAGTTGTCTTTTGGTTTTGTTGACTGTTTCCTTTGCTGTGCAAAAGCTTTTGATCTTGATGAAGTCCCAATAGTTCATTTTTTCCCTTGCTTCCCTTGCCTTTGGCGTTGTTCCTAGGAAGAAGTTGCTGCGGCTGAGGTCGAAGAGGTTGCTGCCTGTGTTCTCCTCAAGGATTTTGATGGATTCCTTTCTCATGTTGAGGTCCTTCATCCATTTTGAGTCTATTTTCGTGTGTGGTATAAGGAAATGGTCCAATTTCATTTTTCTGCATGTGGCTGTCCAATTTTCCCAACACCATTTGTTGAAGAGGCTGTCTTTTTTCCATTGGATATTCTTTCCTGCTTTGTGAAGATTAGTTGACCATAGAGTTGAGGGTCTATTTCTGGGCTCTCTATTCTGTTCCATTGATCTATGTGTCTGTTTTTGTGCCTACCATACTGTGTTAATGAAGACAGCTTTGTAGTAGAGCTTGAGGTCTGGAATTGTGATGCCACCAACTTTGGTTTTCTTTTTCAATATTCCTTTGGCTATTCGAGGTCTTTTCTGGTTCCATATAAATTTTAGGGTTATTTGTTCCATTTCTTTGAAAAAATTGGATGGGATTTTCATAGGCATTGCCTTAAATGTGTAGATAGCTTTAGGTAGCATAGACATTTTCACAATATTTATCCTTCCAATCCATGAGCATGGAACATTTTTCCATTTCGTTGTGTCTTCCTCAATTTCTTTCATGAGTACTTTATAGTTCTCTGAGTATAGATTCTTTGCCTCTTTCGTTAGGTTTATTCCTAGGTATCTTATGGTTTTGGGTGTAATTGTAAATGGGATTGACTCCTTAATTTCTCTTTCTTCTGTCTTGTTGTTGGTGTAAAGAAATGCAACTGATTTCTGTGCATTGATTTTATATCCTGACACTTTACTGAATTCCTGTACAAGCTCTAGCAGTTTTGGAGTGGAGTCTTTTGGGTTTTCCACATATAGTATCATATCATCTGCAAAGAGCGATAGTTTGACTTCTTCTTTGCCGATTTGGATGCCTTTAATTTCTTTTTGTTGTCTGATTGCTGAGGCTAGGACTTCTAGTACTATGTTGAATAGCAGTGGTGATAGCGGACATCCCTGCCGTGTTCCTGACCTTAACGGAAAAGCTCTCAGTTTTTCTCCATTGAGAATGATACTTGCTGTGGGTTTTTCATAGATGGCTTTGATAATATTGAGGTATGTGCCTTCTATCCCTACACTTTGAAGAGTTTTGATTAGGAAGGGATGTTGCACTTT